>BQKN01066771.1:161421-197168 GCA_022839385.1 Asparagus kiusianus
GTGCTGAGCTAAGCTAAGGGACCTATAGGCAATTTTATACGCCTACACTAGCCACCGAACCAAACCAATGCTCCAAAGGAGTCTTCCCGTCTATCGCAGTGCACGACAACTTATTTACGAGATGGCTCGTATAAATCAATGCCTCGGCCCAAAAGGATCTAGGCAATCCACTCTGCGTCATAATACACCGCACCTTCTCCAGCAATGTACGGTTCAAACTTTCAGCCACCACATTATGTTGCGATGTCTCTCGAACTGTGAAGTATCTTCTAATGTCGTGATCCCGAAAAAACTGTAGAAATGGATCACTCTTGTACTCTCCACTGTTATCTGAACGTAGAGTCTTCACCTTTCTACCTGTCTACAGCTTTACTTTCTTTTTCCACTCCACAAAAATATTCAGGACCTGATGTTTATGTTTCATAAGATATACCCAATTTCTTCTGGAATAATCATCAATGAAAGTGATAAAATAATTGGCCCCGCCAAGAGATGTGTTCGTGGAAGGACCCCAAATATTTGTGTAAATGTAATCCAATGTACCTCGAGTGTTATGAACAGCGGTGCCAAACTTCACTCTAGTCTTCTTCCCAAGTACACAATGCTCACACAGTTCCATCTTGCAGGTCTTAGAACCTTTCAATAGCTCTTATTTTCCTAATGATTGTAGGGACTTATCACCTGTGTGTCCAAGTCTCATGTGCCATAAAGTGGTAGTGTCATCATCTATAGTGATAAAGCTGTCAGACCCCCTGTAACTGTCTTTCTCTTCAAGTAGTATAGGTTGTTTTCCCTGACACCTTGCATCACCACCATAGAACCATTCATGACCTTCACTGTAGCATCCTCTAAGATCACTCTATATCTAGCTACCTCCAAAGTCCCAAGAGAAATGATGTTCTTCGTCAACTGCGGTACGAACCTCACTTCCTTCAACTCCCTAATCACTCTGTCATGCATCTTAATCCATATTGAACTAACACCACCAATAGGGCATACGTGGTCATTACCCATAAGCATGACATCCTCTCTTTCCAACTCCTCAAAGCTGAAGAACTAATCCCTCCTAGGACAAATACGATATGTAGCTCCTGAATCCATCATCTACTTCGTGGAATCATCATATCAAACCGATGGTAGTGCATGACACGAATAGCCAGAAGAAATTGAATCTGAATGCTCATTAATAGCTTTTGTAACATTCACTTCTGAAGCTTGAACAACTTTTTCTTTGTTCTTCCCGGCTTTTTCCTTCCACTTTGGGCGATCAATCTTCCAATGTCCTTCTTCTTTACAATATCGACATTGGTTTCAACACTCTTATAGACACTCCTATTCTTTGACTTTGAACGGTTGAACTAGCGACGGTTTGGATCTCGGCCTCGAACAGCTAATGCATCTCCTGATGCCTTCTCGGAAGGTTCACCATCACTCTTCCTCAACTCATAATTCACCAAAACTGAGGTCACCTCCTTGTAGCTAACAGTAGTTCTTCCATTGATCATAGTTAGAACGAACGTACCATAATCATCTTCCGACAACGAGCACAAAAGTAACATCGCCTTATCTTTATCCTCAACCATGATATCCACATTGGCCATATCTGAAAGTAGCTTTGTGAAATTATTAACATGCTCCTTAATGAAAACTCCCCTTTTCATCTTGAACTGGTAAAACCTCTTCTTCAAGTGAAGCTAATTCTCAATGCTCTTAGTAAGATACTTCTTATTAAGTGTTTCCAACATTCTCTTCGCCGACGTCTCGTTCATAATATCATAAATAAGATCCAGCGTTAAGCATGATCGAATAACTCCACAAGCTCTAGTATTCATCTTCTTCCAAACCTTATCCTCCATGTCTTCGGGTTTCTATTGTAACTCAAGAGTCTCCTCTAAATTCTGTGCATCCAAGGCGTCTATTACCTGACACCTTCACAATCCAAAATTAATCTTGTCGTCGAACTTCAGAATATCAATCTTCGTGTTATTGATGCTTAAACTCTGTATCGCCTTCGTAAGAGACGAATCTGATGTGCTTGCTTCTCCCATATGATCGGTCTAACTCTTCAGATAGGAATTCTTCACCGAATCCTTCAAACACGCCTGAAGCTTTGATACCAATTGTTGTGTGTGGCGGAAGCCTCGAAGCGACACAAATAAGAACAAGAGATAAATCACAACTAATAAGCCAAACACAATACTACAGCAAGACAATGAGTTTAACGTGGTTCGGCAAGTTACCTACGTTTACGGGGCAAGGAGGGGGAGTTCTTACTATTAGAAATTAAGAGAATACAAATAGAGTTACAAATCTCACCGATCAAACCCTGAAATAAAGCTCTAGATCTCTCACAATCTCCCACAACTGGATGCAGCAATCCTTTCCCAAAGACTGCTCAAAAATGTCCTTGCTTAACCCTAACTAATCAGGATTAGAGTTATATATCAGCTCCAAAACGAACCGGGTCAAATAACTGACCGAACTGCAAGCTCGCTACGCGGTCGACCGTGTAGGTATCACGGTCAACCATGACGGTCGACCGAACACCCCCGACAGAGAATAAATTGATTATAAGAAACTCACAGTCGACAGCGGTGGTCAACCGAACCAATTCTCGAGAGTTAAATCGCCTACAGGGTCTGCACGGTCGACCGCCACAGTCGACCGCCTTCAGCTCCAGATCCTCATGCTCTCCTGTGCATGTTCGCGATCGACCGCCGCAGACTTACGGTCAACCGCTAGTTTGCCTGGCTAATTTCTGCTGATTTCCTGAACTTATCTCGCTACTTCTTCAATTCATGCATGTGGAGTATTCGATACTGCTTGTCAGAATGTTTTATCAAGTAGATTATGATGAAATTTTTAAGGAACTTGATGAATGAACATAAGAAAAATTGGTTTGGATTTAATTTACATCCTAATACGGAAGCGCTAGAGAGGTGATCCAACTCAATGGTAAAGTAGAAGAATATTTTGTTAAAGTGGTGTTAATTTTTAGAAAATCCAGTTTAAAATAGTGACATATAGAATTTGGACCTAGTTGCTCTATATATTATTATCTTAAAGTTCTTTGCCATTGAAGCAAAACTTCAAATCTAGGATTGGGATCCAGGGTTATTGTTTATATATTTTAACATATTTGATGGGATCTTCAAGTTCAAAAATGACAATATGGGGTTTATTCAAAAACTAAAACTAAATAAAGTTGAAATCATCTAGTGTCTTGCAAATTTGATCACGCCAAGTTCAGTGCAAATTTGTGTTCATTCTTAATTTAAACATTTTATAATTTATCTCTTTTTTCTCATATAGGACTTTCTAAGATCTTTTAATTTAGGTAAAACTGCTAAATGAGTGACTCGTGTTATTTTATTATTGAGCACAAAGTATTAAAGGCGCTTTTTAGAATTACATTTGCTATTGAGACAACAATTAGCATGTAAAATTAATAGTGAATGTGGATAGGATGTCTATGCATCTATCCATTTCATTAAAAATAAATCTTTGGAAAGTGATTCAATTTCTTCGTTATGCAAATATAATATAAATTCCTTGTATCTAATATATATATATGTGCAATCAATTTATTCTTTGTGCAAGATTTTTGGATAAATACCATAATACTTTTCATGTAATCACCATGCACTAATACATCCTCTCATTAGCGAGCTTCCAGAGAGCTAAGGACAATTCACTTGTAACCTTGTTTAGTATCTCAGATTAGAGAATAGAAAAGACTTCTGCTATTAGGTAGCAAAAAAAAAAAAAAAAAAAAGAAACATTAATAAAACAATCTTTTCTTTTTGTTATGCTAAAGTGGAAACTTTGGTATTCTTTGGGTTAGTGAGGCACATTAAAAGTGCTCCATTGGGGCCGTCATATAGTGTGCGAGCGTCATTTGTCCCTTCCTCTCCTTATTAATAACCATGATGTCTAATACTAGTCCACCCTTGAGTGGGGGCTCCACGCAAGGGAACTTTAAGATAGTGGAAAAGTAAAAATAATAATAACAACAACAACAATAAGTGATCTTTACCAAATTTTAGAAAAAAAAAGATTGAGAGAATGAGCTTGAGGATACCTATTTTAGTTCCTCCTATAATTGTGTACAGGGATGATGTGGTTGGATTAAAATCCTATTGTTAGGAAGTAAGATATCCAAAACAAAAGAGAATGATCCAAATTTCTTCCTCACTAACACTGACCCATTTTCAGTTAAGGGGTCAGGACCTGGATTCCCTTATTTCAGTTAAGGGAAACTTCCTGGCCAATAACGATCTCAGAGCTCTTTGGAGAGTTCTCCTTCCATGTTTCTGTTAGTGGATATGGAATCATCGTAACAACATCATTTTCAATGATGTTTCAGTTACTCCCCAATTCATTGCATCTAATATTTTTTTTGTCAATAAATTTTTTTATTCATTCATCAAATTTTGAGAGATTATGCTCATCAAGATACTCAGTTTTAGCAACTGAGATTACAAAAATACTAGAAAATCTCAATCAAATTTCTCAATTCATTGAGAGAAAGCCATCTCTATTTACAGATAACGAGCTATTGAGGCTAGTGATTGAAATATCAATCTTAATAGTTCTAACCAAATGATCTACATTGTTGAATTTTTGTTTAAAGATCCTTGTATTGCGCTCCCGCCAGATACTGTAAATTGTGGTAGACGATGTCATTTTCTTGAGCCTTTGCTTAAATACTTTACCTTTTAATCTAGTTGTATACCAGTTCAGGATATGATGCCAATTTGAAGATCTCTAGTCAAACTCCAACCAATCCATGATGCAATTCCAAACATTATTCAAAAAAGCACACTCAACGAATAGATGATCTCTCGACTTTATGCCCGCACCAGCACATAAACAACAACTATTCACATTTATAATTCCTCTCTTAAGAAGCATGTCCTAAGTTAGAAGTTATCTTGGATTGCCAACTAGCAAACAAAAGAATGTTTAGGGACATTTAATTTCTTCCAAACAGTATTAAACCATGGCACTAAGTTATTTGCAGGGGAGAGGGCTTCATACAGGGCTGAGAGCTTTAATTTTAAATTTTTACAACAAGAATTGATGAGAAGTTTCAAATTGTCAATTCCTCCACAAATAGCCAAAGCTTTATCCCTCACTTTAATTAATTGTTTATACATCTAAGAATCTCTCTTCTTAGCATTCACCTGCCAAATATTTCTTTGTTTCAAATATGTACCATAAATCCATTTAATCCACAGAGACTCCTTATTGACATGAATAAACCAGATGCATCAAAGGGCTGAAGTAACATTCTAGATAGAATCTGAAAAGATCCCCAGACCACCTTGCTTCTTCCCCAAACACACTTTATCCCATGAAACCTAAGGATTCCTAAAAGTTTGACTTGATTTTTCCCACAAAAATTTCATGCATAAGTCATTTATTTTGTGAAGGACACTTGCAGGTAGGATATAGTTTGAAGTCCAGTAAATTTGAACAACAAGGATAACACTTTTAATAACCTGTAATCGGCCAGCATAAGAGAGATTCTTATGTTTCATCCAATTTTAGAATTGCCCTGTTATTTTGGTGAAAAGAGGGTTACAATCCATATATGACAGTCTCTTAGATATAAGAGGAACACCCAAATATTTGATTGGCATAGTCCCCTAAGAAAATCCCAGATAACTTATTATGGAGGGTTTAATAGAATCCTCAACTCCCCCATGAAAAAATGGAACTTTTCTCAGAATTAGCCTCCAAGCCAGAAATTGCACTGAAATCCTTGACACAATGGTATAACCTTTGCACGGAGTATATATCACCTTTTGCAAATAGGAGAAGATCATCCACAAATATAAGATGAGTGATTTTAAGCTTGCTATACTTTAGGTGAATTTAAGAGTGTGTCATTTTTTAATAAACCCAAACTCCTTGAACATTGCATCTAATACTGCTCGTTTTACCTTATTCCATACAAGTGCATCTAATAGAAGAAAGCTAACATGATGCACAAGGCGGCGATCAAACTTGTTTTAGAAGAACTGGCCAAAGGTGGAGAGGATGAAGTGGTGGGAGATAACTTCTCGGTGGATGATTAATTCAAGCTTCACCACATACCAAATACCCGGTTCTCATTTTGTGTTAACAGCTTTCTTAAGTTTTATGTTTTCATTACTTATCACAACGTGTTTATGTTAGGTTCTAGTTTTGTAAGGGTTATTATAGCTGGGAGTTTAGCAAAGATACACTTGGTTTCTTAGTTTCTCTGGGAGAATTGGAATCGATGCTGTAGTATAGAGTGATAGGTGACGAAAAGGTCCTCTCCCTATCTTCTCGTACTATCATCGCTTCATATTTCTAGCCTAATTTTATAAGTTTATATACCTAAATCTATATTTTGAACAAGGTATCTCACCTTGTTTTTTGCCTAAAAACACTAACCCCTTTTCTTCTGATCCTAGCTCTTTCTTTCCTCGATAATAGTGAGGGTTGAATTCTAACCGTTTTGAAAAGTCAACATGTGTGTTTTAACACTCTAATGACTAGAGATTATTGTCTTTTATGATTGAGTAGCAGTCTTGAAATTATATATTTATTACTTATATGAGTTATTTTATTGTCAAAATAATTGGTTTTTTAATCAGTTCAATCTAAATAAATTATTGAATCAAGTTTCTTAACCGTTATGCTATATGTTTGTAATTAATCAGATTAGATGGATTAACCAGATTATAACGTGCATCCGATTATATCTAATGTATACCAGTAATTTTGGATCTAGTTTGAATCACGTCATATTGGTTTGAGATCTCCATCGTTAATTCTCTCGTATTTTCTAGCCTAGCTTGTTCTGTTCTCATTAACATTCATAATAAATCCATTAACCCAGATTATTGAGGTAGGCTATATGAATCATATTTCTCATTTAGTTCTATCTAGAATTATCTTTGATGTTAATTTAGTCATATCATAATATTCTTAATTTTTTCAACCAATTTGTATCCATAGCTTCGTACATCCTTTTATCAGACAAATCTTTCAAAATGATCTTAATGTGACTTTCGTATTCCTATTGATCATCTCTTGCATCTTGGATGATACCCTATAAAACCTATCTTATGCTAAAAAAGCTAATTGTATGGGGTCAGATTAAGATTATACAATTGTATGGGGTCAGATTAAGGTGGATATGAGAAATAGGGTTTATAGACATGGTCTTTGGTTTTTATGACAACAACCTTAATTATAATGCGAGCATGCAAACTTCAAATCTTACTCGTTTTGATGTTATACTAATTAGTAACCAACCAAAAGAGTCTTCAACTTACATTTTCCCCTTTTCTTCTCTTCATGTTGTTCTTATGACCTCCCTATTTTGTTTGCTCCAATATTCAGTACAAGATCCGCATGTAACCTCTGATATAATTTTGTATATATCTTCATGCATTATGTTGTAGTTGAATGAACAATGGACACTTGCAAGTTGAGGTCTCCAAGTTGTAACAAATATCTTTTTTTTAAACCTCTATAGCAAATCATTTGGGCTTCACTGAAGGGACCTCACCAATCAAATACCTAGGTATTCCACTCATTTTAAAGAAATTGTCTTTCCTGGATTGCAGTCCTCTCTTTTCTAAGATTACAGGGCAATTTCAGAGTTGGTTGAAACATAGAAGGCTCTCTTATGCAGGCAGACTTCAGATTATAAAAAGTATCATTCTTGGAATACAAATCTATTGGACATCAAATTATATCCTTCATGTCAGTGTTCTTCATAAGATTGATGAGTTGTGCAAAAATTTTCTATGGGGGAAAACTAACCAAATTCTCAGGAAGCCACCATTAGTATCATGGGAGAAAATTTGCCAGGGGAAGAAAAAAAGTGGATTGGGTATTTTTTCAGCATCTATTTGGAATGTTGCATCAGCTCTTAGATCCATCTCGTACATTCATGAAAATAAAGAATCTCTCTGGATCAAATAGATTCACGAGAACTATCTCAAACAAAGAAATATCTGGCGGGTTAATGCAAGAAAGGGTGATTCTTGGATGTGAAAGCAATTGTTAAAAGTGAGAGATAAAGCTCTTGCTTTTTGTGGAGGTCCTAAAATTTGAAAGTGCTAATTAACTCATGTTGCAAGAACTCAAATATTAAACTCTCAGCCTTGTATGAAGCCCTCTCCCTTGCAAGTGACAAGGTATCATGGTATAAAATAGTTTGGGAGAATTTAAATGTCCCTAAACACTCTTTCATACACTGGTTAGCAGTTCAGAATAAACTATTAACCCGGGATAGACTCTTTAAAAGGGGCATTATTAAAAGGGGCATTATCACAATAAATGCTGCAACTTTTGTGCCGGTGCATGTTTGGAGACTAGAGATCACTTGTTCTTTGAGTGTAAGTTTTCATGCAATGTTTGAAATTACATCATGGATTGGTTGAAATTTGATTGGAGACCTTCAAACTGGCAGCAGCTCCAGAATTGGTATACTACTCGACTGAGGGGAAAAGGAGCAAAACAAAGACTCAAGAGGTTAGCTCTGAATGCCGCAATCTAAAATATTTGGAGGGAGAGAAATTCAAGACTCTTCCAACTAAAAATTAGAAGTGTAGACCAATTAGTGAAAGCAATTAAGATTGACATATCAACTATTATCCTCAATAGTCCTTTATTGGAGAACAAAGATGATTATCTCTTGTTGTAGTGAGGTTTGATATTGTTTTTCATTTGCAAATTTTTTTGTAATCTCAGTTATTAAAACTGAGCATCTTGCTATGTATATAGTTCTCACATTTGGTAAATGAATAAAATTTTGCATTGACCAAAAAAACAAATATCTTTTTTGATCAACGTGAAACAAAATTAAGACAACTGACAAAAATATTAGTCACCATTAAGTAATAATGTTGTCTTTTTTCTTCCGAAAAATTTTCTTCCTTGCATCCGTCCAACTCACATGACCCCGTTATTACGTAATTTTGACTCACAGTATACCTCTAATGAGCATTTTTCATGTCTTCAATATGATGCTAAATAAAACTCTATAAAGATTGAAAGCTCATCATATGTATAGTAAGTAGATGCAAGAGACAATCTGGTATATCCATATAAATAAAGAGCTCCTATGGATCAAATGGATCCACGGCACCTACTTGAAACACAGTGATGTCTGGACCGTCAATGCTAAAGCAAGTGATTCCTGGCTCTGGAAACAAATGCTAAAAACCAGGGATAAAGCCTTGGCCTTAACTGGAGGAGTTGATAACCTGAAGGTTATTATTGGCTCTTGCTACAAGAATTCAAAAGTTAAATCATCAACCTTGTATTTGGCCTTATCTCCAAATTCTCTCAATATTCCATGGTATAATACTATTTGGGAGAGAATGAATTATCCTAAGCATTCTATCATCAGCTGGCTTGCTGTTCAAAATAGATTGTTAACGCAAGACATGTTGTCTATGATGGGGATTTTGAGTGCAAATTATTGTTGTCTCTGCAATGGTGTTGCATTGGAGAGCCGTGATCATCTCTTCTTTGAATGTGAGTTCTCTATAAATATTTGGAACAAGATTATGGCGTGGCTCCAATTCAGATGGTGTTCCTGCAGCTGGAACTATATATTGGAATGGTATAGTACCAATTTGAGAGGCAAGGGGTTTAAGCCAAAGATTAAGAGGATGACCTTAAATGCTTCATTATACAAGATATGGAATGAAAGAAATTCTAGGATTTTTGTTCAGAAATCCAAGGGGGCTGATCAACTAGTTAAAGAGATCAAAGTTGATATATTGATTCTTATTCTCAATAGTTCTACTGCTCCTGAAAATAAAAAGTGGGTGTTATCTTTGTAAATAGAATTTTGGATAGTGTGTGATATCTTTTGTATATCTGTTAAAAATCTAGACTTTCTCATTTTATGAGAATCATAATGTACAAAAACTTTCCATATGGTTGAATGAATAAATTTTTCATTGACAAAAAAAAAGGTCGATGCAAGAGATACTTCATTCTCATGAACATCCTATTAAGTCTATTGAACACCTTCACATATAAGTTATTAGATATGTTCGATCCAAAACATATATAGAGCATCAAATTATGCGATGATAACATTTTTTATAATTAACAATATGTTAGACATGTTCTAGATGATCTAATGATGCAAGCACAATGGATGAATACAAATTTAAAAATTCATCTGAGAATGATACCGAGGATATAATTGGTCAATATGAACCCTTCAAAATGCACATATATTCCATCAATGGACAATAATAGAGTTCTAGACTCATAGGAGATCAATTAAGCTAAACGAGTCGGGCACAACTCACTCAATCTTAGGCTTTGATTCTTTTCCTCCACATCAAGCCTTTGATTACTAACTTTCTTCTGTTAGAAACATGCATGTTTGAGGATCAAATTCTCCCACAGATTCTTGTCTTTTTGGACTAAAAAGAAAAGGTAACGTTGGAGACTAAGCCACCTTGTTCAATTTTCATGCTCCTAGTGCGTTTCCAAGAGGTGACATGCCTAAATTATGCCCCTTTTCTGCACCTTTACAACTCTAAAACTTGCATATCAGCACTCAACAAATTACCTTGCAATTTAGAAAGTGCAGCAAAGCTTGTCTTAGGATTGAGGCACAAGTTAGCCTTTTTCTTTTCGACTGTGTTCTCTCATTGTAAATCAAGAAACGAAGAATTTGCTTAGGCTAGAAATAGTGACAAGTGCGTCGTGTTGCAATAGGTTTAATTTGGCCAAAATGTGCACAATTGATACATGAATCATGCATGACTGGCTCAAATGCCTTCCCTTAAATGGAAAGGTTATGAAATGTCGAGTCACGAAGGTGCTTGAGGATCGTCGAATCATATTAAAAAAAATTCTTTGTAGATGGCTACAATTTGTAAAGGTTCCAACTTAAGGCCAACTTTGTTGTACGTGATAGCTATAATGTAAGTAATCTAATTGTATTCTACAAACATTATTAATTGCTTATAAAGGTTAATGATTAGAGCAGAAAATATGATAATTCTAATTAATAAATAGGCAAATCTAGATGGACTAAACTTGGTTAGCTTGTGATAATGAATCAAGTCAACCACTACTTATCTACCTAGTCTAAATGGTAAATGTGATTGATACGCAACTCTAATCTAAGTCATGAGCAACGTACACGAAAATGTCGAGAACTAACATCCACTAAGGAACACATTTTCCAGACAACTCAACAAAACACAAAACAAAATTTGGAACTAGACATCCGAGACCCACATCCACCATCACCTTTCATGCACTATTATCTTCAACATAATTCAATCTTTGTTTTTTTTCATGTTTGTGGAACCAATTATATTCATTTGTACCCTATAGTTCGACAAATTAAAGGAAGTAGGAAGTGGTCTTTTCCTCGGAAAAGTTTCACATTTTGAATAGTGCATTGTGCACCAAAGCTTGAGCGAAGGAGCATGGGCTCTTGAGATCTTAGTATTTTTATGGAGGTGACAAAAGTTGGGAGTATTAATGTATTATCCACGTAGATCTCTTGTACAACTTTTGCTGATCTTGTCTACTTTGTTTGTTGGCATGGGCCTCATTTTTATGGTCCCGGCTAGTTATGGGCTTGGATTTCCGTTAGGAATATGTGAGATATGATCAATTTAACTTTGCATAACTCTGCATCAAGTGTGATAGCGAGTCAAAATTTTAAAAATGGTTATTTCAGTATTAATCCCTCAAATCTTCGCAATTTCCAAATTAGTCACCCAAATCATGTTAATTGCTATCAGATCCCTCAAATCATCACAGTGCTTACAATTAAGTCCCCCCTTTCTAAGGTAACATTTATTTAGATACTTTGGGTTAAGTTAAGCTTTAATCCACATGATTAATTGCAATAATGCCCTTAGGTTAAACTTCCCCTCCAAACCACTAATCCCCCCTCCCCTTGCCCTCTTTTATCACAATAGATGACAGGAATCATAATTCTTCTAATTTCATTTCATTCAAATTGCACTCATAGTGCTACACTACCATTGACATTTTCTCAAATTACAACTAAAATGCATTAAAAAACCTAAAATGAATAGACATTCCTAACACAATGTTAAAATATAAGAGTATAATGGGAAAGTCATCACTCATAGTTAGATATTAAGGAATAATCTTTTAGATCTAATTGTTATTAACCAGGGGGACCTAATTGTAAGCAGTGTGATGATTTGAGGGACCTAATAGGAAATTCCATGACTTAGGGAATTAGTTTGAAAATATTGAAGATTTGAGGGACTAATATTGAAGCTCAATGTGCTTTTGTTAATGGGAGGTTGATCTCAAGTAACATCATGCTAGCCCATGAACTGGTTAAGAACTACAACAGAAAGAGTCTTTCCCCAAGGGTCATGCTGAAAGTGGACATCAGGAAGGCATTTGATACAATTAGTTGGAAATTTCTATTAGACATGCTTAAAGGGCTGGGTTTTCCTATTGATATGATAAATTGGATAATGGCTTATATTACTTCTCCTAAATATTCTATCTCTCTTAATGATTCTCTTCATGGATACTTCAAAGGAGAACGTGGCCTTAAACAAGGAGATCCTCTCTCCCCATACTTGTTCATCCTGGGCATGGAGTACTTATTGATCCGGCATAAACATATACCAAAAAGTTACAAGTGCACAATTAATCAAGTTATAGTATAAAAAGTTATCGATCCCATGAGGAAGGTGTTTTGTAGGAGAAAATTAAAGTCGGTTCTTTTGTTGTGTGCGTGACAATTAGGAGTAATGAGTGAATGTGATTATGGAGAGATAGAGAGAATGAAAGTGATAGTGTGTAAATCGGCACAAAATGTAAGTGAGAGTGGATGTGACAAAGAATGAATGATTTTCACAAGGAAAGATGAATAAAATCAAGAATCAAAAAGGAGAATTAAGAATAAAAAGAAAATTCAAGAAATTAAAGATGGCAGATTCAATTAAAGATATGGGTAATCTAGAATTGAATCCACTTCTTAGAAAATGGTGATTCCCTAGAGGGTTCTAGCCTAAAGGCGAATCAAAGAAAAAAAACTATACCCAAGAGGGTTCTAGCCTCAAGGTGAATATATAGTGCAAGAAATTAAAATCTAACTACAAAATAAATTACAAAATCTAAACTACAAAATAAATTGTAAGAATTAAATGCAATAAAATAAATCTACTCTATAAACATAAAATAAATCTAATCTATAAGCATGAAATAAATCTAAGGTAAGAGGGTTCTAGCCTCTTGGCTATTTAAACAAGAAAATAAAATCTAACTACAAGCATAGAAATAAATCTAAACTAATAAGCAATAAAAGAGAAATAAAAAAGAAAATAAGAAAAACAAACCTTCAAATTAATCTCCATCTTCATCTTCATCTTCATCATCCAATAAAGAGAAGAAAAGAAAATTTTAAAGTGGTAAAAAAATTCTTTTATTAATTGTAACAAAAGTTATAAGTTTGGAAGGCCTTCTCAATTAAGAGTAACTCTCCTCTCCAAATGGAGATACAAAATTTTTCACACTCTAACCCCTCACTCTCTACCCCTATTTATAGTAAATATCAGTGAATGAGAGCCTTTGGATCTACTTGAGCCCCAAGAATGCAATTTCGACCGTTGATGAATTCTGGATGACTTGGCATCGATACAGGCATCGATGCCTGCATCGATGCCTATATCGATGCTCCAATAAAAATTTTGACTTCACTATTGGCTTCGTCTCGTCGAGATAAGTGATTTTTATATATTATATATTAAATTCCGCCTTCCGGATTGAGAGATATCGTCGTTTTTTTGCGACCAACCATCTTGAATATAATTTCTCTTCATATTGGATTTTTTTTTATTTTCTTCGGCTTCTACAGGCTATTCGGCTTGATTTTGGGCTTTAATAATAGGTTACAAAAATAAGGAAGTTGGATTCTTTTGGGTATTTATTTATTATTTCTTCATTAACCTATAATTAAAGATAAAAATAATTATTAGTGATATATTTATTCATTAAAAATAGACAATGAGGATATAAAATTATAATAAAATGTGATTATAAAATACCCCTACACCTAAACTTTTGCTAGTCCTCTAGCAAAGAAAGAAAAAGAAAATCATAACTCACTTTCGCAGGAATCATGGTTGTATTTATCACATACAACAAGCCTTTAAACCCCTAGGTTACCCTAGTGTACGAGTTGTAGTCTCGTGAGGGTTTGCAGTAAATATATCCACAAAATTTGGTCAATTTTCCAAATTAAAGAAGTCAGTGAATAACTCAATTTACTTGATAATTTTAGACAATCTAATTAAAGCTAGTTATTACTCAAGAAAATGTTTTTATAAATAACTCTAAGGAAAGTTTTCTAGAAAATCTTCTCATTGTAGCAATATAAAACTAAACCAAACTTAGAAATTTAATTTAAAAGTTTTGAAAAGAACATGCTAACTCTTTGTTTTAAATAATTTTTAAGTTGCTTGATCTAAAATATTTTCCAATACCATATATACAAATATAACTATATATATATAATATTTATTAGTATTTTTATTTATTTATTTATTTATTTTTATTATTTTTAACTCTTTCTTCCTTGGTGATTTTTTCTACTTTAACGAGCTTTCTAAGTGACCATGTAACGAGTTTTTGGCCAATGGATCCCAACCCAATTGAGCTTAGGTTATTAAGTATGGAAATACTCCTTGGGCTTAATTACTCGGTCAGCTTAGGCTTTATAAGATAGAATCACCTTAAATTCAAGATTTTTTTTCTTTTTCTTTCTTTCTTTTTGTGCCCATTTTTCGCACTCTTCTTTTGTAATGTTATTATTATTATTATTATTATTTTCAATATGTATATGTATATATATTCTGAAAAATATGTAAATCAAGGAACTTTAAAAATTTATTTTCAACTCTAAGCTAAGCATGCATAAATTCCATTATTTTAAATAAAAATCTAAGTTAAGGCTTAAATAAAGTATACTATTTTGTCTTAAGAAATTTATTTAAAGTTATTATAAAAGGTGAACTTGAGTAAATAACAAACTAGGGATTAAAAAATTTTAAACTTTATCAAATAAATCAATTATTACATAACTCTATCAATTTGGCAAGTGATAATATTTTTATAATTTTTTTAAGGAAAATGAAAAAATGCAACTAAAAAGGTAAAATAAAGAGAAAAAATAACTAATTCCCACCACCACACATAAATTTTACATTGTCCTCAATGCAAACTCTATGATACACAAAGTAAAGCAGATAAGAAGTGACGTACTTACATTTGGTTGGCTGATAAAAATCTACAATTACCTTTGGTCTGAGGAGGATGGAAAAAATTTATTCTTCTTATTCTTTTTTTCTCTCTCTTTTTTTACAACTGAATAAGAAACTCTCGAATGAGAGAAGAATAAATTCTTTTTATTATTCTGAAATAAAATAAAAAAACAATATAGAATGAAGGGTTCAACATGAAGCGCTCATATTCTACATTGAATCATGCCTTATTGTTAAAAATTCTTCCCCGGATTTTAAACAAATTCAGAATGATATAATCAATAATGTTAAATTCCAAGCATTTCGGGGTATTCAATAATTCTTGTAACAAAGTAAGGTATGTATTATTGGTGTCATGCATTTTGTATTTCTTAATGAACTTAAACTCTTGTACTATGAATTTTTGTTTTCTAACAAACAATTCTTCTGTAGCATTTTCCTCAACCCCAAGATTCATGGTTGAGTTCTGAAAATTTGGTTGTTGATTATTCTCCAAGAATCTAAGTTCATCAAGAAAGAGTTCTTTAAAATTTAATTCAAGGTAGAAAATATTTAACACAATTTCATCATTCTCAATGACCTGATCTGCTTCTTCTAAAAACTCCAACTCTTCATCAAAAATTTCCTCAAAACTTAAATCAGACTCTTCTTCTTCTTCTTCTTCTTTTGATCTTTCCTGAATGTAATTTATTTCTAGAGGCTGATTATTTGGTTGGTTCTCTGAATTAAAAATGTTAAGATCAGCAGTCAAATTCCCAAATGACAACTTCATTTGACCAGTTCTACAGTTGATGAGAGCATTAGAAGTGGCTAAGAATGATCGTCCTAAGATGACAGGTGTATGTCCTTTAGGATTAGAAACGGCTGTGTTTCCAAGACTACGAAATCTACTAGGAAAATTAAATCTCTAACCTTAATCAGAATATCCTCTAACTCACCCATAGGGACCTTGATAGATCTATCAGCCAACTACAAAGTGCAGCAGGTTGGGTTCAGTACACCTAGACCCAATTGCTGGTAGACTGAATATGGAAGTAAATTAACACTGGCCCCTAAGTCTAAAAGTGCCTTATTAATATGAGTATTACCAATGACACATGAAATGATAGGAGAACCTGGATTCTTATGTTTCAAAGGTACGGGATTTGAGAGCATATCACTAATATTGGCGGCTAAAAAGACTTTCTTTGGAACATTTATTCTCCTCTTCTTAGTGCATAATTCTTTCAAAAATTTGGCATAAGATGGAATTTGTTCAATTACATCTAAGAGAGGAATATTGACCTTAACCTGCTTGAATGTTTCTAGGATCTTCTCCTCTTAAGAGGAGTATTTCCTAGGCCTGAGTCTACCTGAAAAAGGAGCAATTGGTCTAAGCCTATCAAAAGCAGGCTCAGGTTTAGGTATAGGTTCTTGGCCATATGAGGGGTGTGATTGTTGAATAGATTCATCAGAAGGAGAAGGAGAAGGAATTTGTACTGGATTAAGACTTTGACTTGGAGGAGTTCTTACTTGATTATCGACCTATCTACATGACCGTAGTGAATGGATTGCATTCACTTGAGCTTCATAGGATGAACTGCATCTTGCGTCCTTAGGGTTGACCACGGGTTGACTCGAAAATTTTTCTTTCTCTCTTTCACTCACGGCACTATCTAGTTGACCAAGTTGGGATTCTAATCTAGCTATAGCTTGAGTGTTAGAGTTGAGCATTTGTCCGGTTGATTGCATAAAGGAATTCAGCGTGCTGTACGTTTGAGTCAACATATTCGTGGTTTGAGTGGATACCTTAATTATGGTTTCCAAACCCTTTTCCAAGACATTGAGACGTTTATCCTGATCTGGATTGTGAGGAGTCTAAATTACATCTTGATGAAGAGGAGACTGATTTTGATATGGCAGATTGGGTTGTTGAAATTGTGGATGAAAATTAAAAGGAACTGTGTTCCCCCTAGGAAAGTGCTGGTTTGAAGTGGGATTGAAATTTTGATTCCCTTGGAGACTTCCTTGATTCTATGTGAAATTAGGATGATTTCTTCAACCTGAATTGTAGGTTGGAGAAAATAGATCATTCATTGGATGTTGGAATGCAGCGTTCATCTGTTCTAATGAATGGGTGTTTCCTAAGAGAGGGCATTCCTCTAAAATGTGGGCAAGAGATTGACAGTTATGACAACCTGGGGCAGAAACTTGATTAATTTGAGCTAGAGCTCGTTCCTTAATTTCTAAGGCTTCTAACCTTCACAGAATTATCGCCATCTTTGCTTCGGAGGCAATGCTCGACTCTAAGGAAAGACCACCAAATTTAGGTTGGGAAACTGATGAAACTCTGTCATCATAATGTTCCCATTGCATGGTTTTCTCAGAAAGACTCTCTAAAAACTCCCAAGCTTCATCAGTGTTTTTCCTCATGAAATCCCCGTGGCACATTGACTCTAAGAAAGTTTTTGCAAAATAATCTAATCCTTCATAAATAATTTGGCACAATCGCTATTTTTTTAAACTGTGATGAGGATATTGGATGAGAAGATCTTTAAATCGGTCAAAATACTTTCAAAAAGGTTCTTCTGGGACAATTTTAAAATTCATTATGCTATTTCTTAGCTTCACCGTTTTATGGATGAGGAAATTTTCTTAAGAAAAACAGTGATAAATTCCTCCCAAGTTGTGATGGAATTTATGGGTAAGTTGTATAGCCATTTTTTTGCTTTGTCTTTGAGGGCAAAAGGAATAAATCTGAGTTTGACTGCATCTTCAGTTAATTCTCTTATTTTAATCATCATACGTACTTCCTCAAATTCTAAGATAAAAATATATGCATCTTCAGTTTCATTCCCTAGAAATTTTAGAAGCATGTTGATATAGTCGAAGCTCAAAGTTAGTTCCTTTTGCCTCGGGGAGCCTAATGTAAGAGGGGATTGCATTCATAATGGGATAGCACATATCTTAAAGAACAGGTGGATTAGGATACGTCATTTCTATGATTGGTTCAAAGCGAATTAATTGATGTGTATTATCCTTAATCGATGTTTGCATACACCCAAAATAATTTTTTTAAGGAGAAAAAATAGTTTTTTTATGAGAAAAAAAGGAAAATCCTAACTAAAACAAATCAAAAGCAATCACTTTTTAATTACTATAACTCTAGGGTTTAGCCTAACTCAACTAGACTAGCTCCTAACCAAAAACTCCTGAAGTGAAAAGATTAAAGTTTTACCCGGGTAGTCAATCAGGTAAGAATAGTACTAGAGGGTGATCAGAGATCAATTAAGTACCTCGTTCCTTACGGAATGCTTTACGTAACCCCTAAACCTTATCTTAGACACCAACTAATCCAAGAAAACTTAAACCGGTTCATTTAAGAATTCTTTGTTCTTTATTGAGTTCGAATCCTTAGGGCCAACGTCTAATGAGTTTTATTAGGCTTGGGTGGTGTAGTGAGGAATTAGTGATTTTTGGGCTAAGGAAAGGGTGATGAAATCCCTCACCTTATCTTGATTATGGGGTTTTACCCTTAAAAATATTTTTAAGTGTGTGCCAAATCAAGATGCTCAAATCACTTTAGTGAATTCCTACTAACTATATGTAATGCAACCCTATGAATTAAAAGCAACTAAAAAGTATGGTAAAAATAAAAATCTTTTTTTAATTAGGGTTAACAATCAAACAAATGAAAAGGGGAAATTTATCTGAATTTATTATCTTGTTAGTAAATGTCAAAGTGGAGGGTGAATTTTATTATGGTCGATAAAAATAAAATCTTTTTTTAATAAGTCCTAATTGTCTCTAATTGTGAAGAAGTAGCTAAATGGTGGAATTGAAAATTCTAGAAAGAAGATTTATCCAAAAGAAAATCTTTAAATTATAGATCTCCAATCCGTGATCTTCAAGCTCCAAACGGTTCCTTCATAAAAAACACACAAGTTAAAGAACCAAATTAAATAAAATCCTACTTAAGCACCCTCCCCAGCAACGACGCCAAAAACTTGATGCGGCATAAACATATATCAAAAAGTTGTAAGTGCATAACTAATCAGGTTATAGTATAAAAAGTTATCGATCCCACGAGGAAGGTGTTTTGTAGGAGAAAATTAAAGTTGGTTCTTTTGTTGTGTGCGTGACAATTAGGAGTGATGAGTGAATGTGATTATGGAGAGATAGAGAGTGAAAGTGATAGTGTGTAAATCAGTATAAAATGTAAGTGAGAGTGGATATGACAAAGAATGAATGATTTTCACAAGGAAAGATGAATAAAATCAAGTATCAAAAAGGAGAATTAAGAATAAAATGAAAATTCAAGAAATTAAAGATGGCGGATCCAAATAAAGATATGGGTAATCTAGAATTGAATCAACTTCTTAGAAAATGATGAATCCCTAGAGGGTTCTAGCCTAAAGGTGAATCAAAGAAAATAAAAATGAATAAAAAGAAGAACTAAACTCAAGAGGGTTCTAGCCTCAAGGTGAATAGTGTAAGAAATTAAAATCTAACTACAAAATAAATTATAAAATCTAAACTACAAAATAAATTACAAGAATTAAATGCAAGAAAATAAATCTACTCTATAAACATAAAATAAATCTAATCTATAAACATGAAATAAATCTAAGGCAAGAGGGTTCTATCCTCTTAGCTATTTAAACAAGAAAATAAAATCTAACTACAAGCATGGAAATAAACCTAAACTAATAAGCAATAAAAGAGAAAATAAGAAAAACAAACCTTCAAATTAATCTCCATCTTCATCAACCAACAAAGAGAAGAAAATAAAAATTTAAAGTAGTGAATTTTTTTTATTAATTGTAACAAAAAGTTACAAGTTTAGAAGGTCTTCTCAATTAAGAGTAACTCTCCTCTTCAGATGGAGATACAAAATTTTTCACACTCTAACCCCTCACTCTCTACCCCTATTTATAGTAAACGTTAGTGAATGAGAGCCTTTGGATCAAACTTGAGCCCCAAGAATGCAATTTCGACCATTGATGAATTCTGGACGACTTGGCATCGATAGAGGTATCGATGCTAGCATTGATGCTCCAATAAAAATTTTGACTTCTCTGTTGGCTTCGTCTCGTGATATAGGTGATTTTTATATATTTTTTGTTAAATTCCCTCTTCCGGATTGAGAGATATCATCGTTTCTTTACGGCCAACCATCTTGAATATAATTTCTCTTCATATTGGATTTTTTTTATTTTCTTTGGCTTCTACAGGCTATTCGGCTTGATTCTAGGCTTCAATAAAAGGTTACAAAAATAAGGAAGTTAGATTCTTTTGGGTGTTTATTTATTATTTCTTCATTAACCTGTAATTAAAGATAAAAATAATTATTAGTGATATATTTATTCATTAAAAATAGATAATGAGGATATAAAATTATAATAAAATGTGATTATCACTTATCTAGGAGCTTGGATCTTTTGAAGAATGATAAATCTTTCAAATATCTCCCTAAATGTGCTAAGTTGAGGATCTCGCACCTAATATTTGTTGATGACATGCTCTTATTCTCCAAAGGTGATCTGAATTCAGTGTCTAAGTTGCACAAGTGCCTCGGGGAATTCAGCAATGTTTCCAAAATGCAGATAAGAGCTCTATTTTTTATGAAGGTGTTGATGATAATGTCAAGTCTTCCTTTCATAATTTGTTGGGATTCTTTGCAGGTAATTTGCTTGTTAACTGCTTGGGGGTTCCTCTTATTTCCAAAAGACTGACTTACATGGATTGCAATCCTCTCTTTATAAGAATTACACATCAATTCAAAAAATGGCTAAAGGTCAGGAACCTCTCATATACTGGTATTGCAAGTAATCAAGAGTGTGATTCTTGGAATCCAAATTTTCTAGGCCTCTAATTATATCTTACCTATCAGTGTTTTTAAGAAAATAGATGAAATAAGAAAAATATTCTTGTGGGGCAAAACGGAACAAGTATTCAAAGCTCCTCTTGTGTCATGGGAGAGAGTGTGCATGAATAAAAAGCAAGAAGGTCTGGGAATTTTTTATGCACAAATGTGGAATGTTGCTTCGGCTCTTAGATGTATCTGGCACATACACACAAACAGAGAATCTTTGTGGATTAAATGGGTTCATGGGACCTATTTAAGACAAAGAGACATATGGCAAGTCAAAACTAAAACTGGGTATAACTCCTCTGTCTGAATCCACTTATTGATTCTCATTAACAGAACGATAAGTCTTCAAAATCACTCGGATTATTGTCAATTTATTAACTCTCTCCAGCAGAGCAATAAATAACCAGTTTATCAATCCCTCTCAGTGGAATAATAAAACTCTCCAAATTCTGTTCAAATCACAAGTATCATAATTCATCGTTCTGATGATAAAACACTTAGCAATTCTCCCCAGTGAGACTCAAAAATATTATCCCCACAAATATCACGTTAAAACTACACCTCTGACAAAAATCAACTTATCGACTCTCCGCAATAGAGCGATAAGTCCTCAAAATTGCCCCGATCGTAATATTTCTCTTGTCACGTTAAAATTATACCTCTGACAAAAATCAACTTATCGACTATCCGCAATAGAGCGATAAGTCCTCAAAATTGCACCGATCGCAATATTTTTCTTGTCACGTTAAAATTACACCTTTGACAAAATAACTTATCGACTCTCCCCAATAGAACGATAAGTCCTTACAATTGCTCCGATCGCAACGTCCTTTCCTGTTATGTTAATCTTACACCTCTAACAATTCAAACCCTATTATTTGAACCCTTCTTTATCCCGCTATATAAGAAGTGTTCTCATAAGAACCCTAATGGACCAAGTACTTTCCGAAACTATCCCTAAGATAATAAGGAAAAGTTTGGAATCTCCCCACAGGAGAAAGTCCACGCCAAGTTAAAATTACACCTCTGGCACTCATAGACTTCTTTCAGTGTTTAAAGCCAGAATGACACAGGAAGAATTCTACCCTTTAGCTCTGTTCCGGGAAAATGATTCAACATTTATCCCAAACATTTTGAAATTTTCTAGAGTTATCTTAAATGATAATAAAGAAAAGATTCTAAATCAGGGCTATCATACTAAGTCATGGATACGTCTCGGATATTTCTCGTGAGTTGTTGCTTAGAATCAAAACAATGACAAATGCAGGAAACAATAAGGGACCAATATCACTTTTTTATTCAAGAGCTAAAAGAAAGCGATACAAAATAAACTTGTTCTTACCAAAAGAACATTACAAAGACTAAATTCACTCACGCATCAAATCAAAAGAGATGAGTTGAGTCTTGATTTCAGCTAATTCCTCCTTGTGGTTAGCTCGCACCATAGCTTCCGCCTTTGCCCAGAGTTCATCCTCACATGGCATGATGATGGTCGCCGCTTCCTTCCTGGCATGTTCCAGGGCTTGGGCTTGTGTATGATACTTCCATTTGCATTTTGGGTACTAAGGATATTGACAATATTCTCTTCACGAGAAAGTTTAGCCTTTAATCGCAGAACTTCAGCTTCGGCTTCAACATGTCTGTCGCGGAGCGAATTTATAGAAGCAGTCGAGCGTTCTAACTCCTCTCGTTTCCGAATATTGCGCTCACGAAGCTTCACGACCTGATGCTCTTTTTCAGCTAAGCCCCGCTCTATCGCTTCTCGGCGAGCCACTTCTGCGACCTGAAGTCCAGCCAAAGTTGCACATGATTTGCGGCTGAAGTTCTTTATGGCCCAACGTCTCGAAGCGTTGTAATTGCTCTTCCAAATGGAGAATAATCTCTGAACAACGCTCGAACCACTGAGTGTTGCCCACACTCCTGACTCCATTCAGGCTTGCTTCCAGAAGAGGTCGGAAGGAGTTTAAAGTTCCCCGTCCATTCACCATGTACTCAACTACCGTCTTCGCAAGGCCATTTAGATATACAAGAGAGGTTTGAAGGAATTCAGGTGCGTCAGCGAGACTGGAAACCATAGCTGAAGACACCCCTCTAGCCATTGAGATTGGTGCGTCGAGATGATGACTAGCAGGTGATCCAGGTGCCGAAGCTGCAGAAGCTATTGAAATATTCAATTGCGAAGGGCTTGAGGTCAAAGCCATCAATGCCTTCGCCTGAGATGAGCTGGGCCCAGCCTCTGTTGGGGTGAATGAGATCTTCATTAACGTTTTCGGCGAAGTATCCACCGCAGAAGAGTTATGCAAGGTTTGCTTCTGCAAAGGAGCTGACACCGGCGCAAGCTGCTGTTCCTAAGGAGGAGTCGCGGCAGTGGTCTCAGGCAATGCTGCAGGCAAAGCAGTTGCCGTAGGCGAGCCAGGTAAATGTTGCTCTGGTAGAGGAGTCGATGCCGGAACAAGTTCTTGTTCTAAAGAAGGAGTAGCGGTAGTAGCCTCGGGAGTAGGTGAACCTGCGCGAAAAAAGGGTTAGAACGCGGATAAAACATGTGGAAGAATTCGAAACAAACCAAGCTTACCGGTAGGATAAAAAGGAGTATAACCAGATGCTTTATCAGATGGAGCCTTGGGAGCATCATCGAAAGTAGTGATGTCATCCATGGAATCATGTCCATCATCACCTTCACCGTCGCCTGGCACGTTGCCAATTTTAGCATCCTCATCACCTCTATCTTCGTCAGCTTCATCACCAATCGAGGAGCCTTCATAATCAACTCGCTCCTCATCATCCTGAGTAGCTGAAGGTTCAGGAAGATTTGTGCCAGCAGCTAGTTTAGTCATAAGTCCCGTTGTCGGGCTAGGACTTAAACCACCAGCTTACGACATTAGTGCTGAAGGAGGAGGGGATGGATTCTCTTCGAGACCCCCTAGTTCTAATGCAGGAGACTTAGGAAGGTCCATTACCGAGGCAGATTCTGCATCGGTAGCCATTAATTCACCCTCTTCGTCCTCGGGGGGATGGTAAGAAGAAGCATCGCTCGATAGGGCTAGGTCATGAGAACGAAGCCCAGTTCTATGTGGCAGGCTTGCAATTGAAGATTCCTGTTGGTCTTCATCTTCAGCAGCTCTGATAGCGTCAGCCATCAGCTTGTGTTACTGGAGAAGCTATGTAAGTATGGAAATTATTCTTCGACGGTGCTTCCAGAGCAAATCCTCATGGAGCAATTACCGCAGGAGTAGGAGTGGTGTTCGTTTCCCCAAACGGTCACGTGATCCCAAGAGGATTTTCCATAATCGAACCTTGCACCAACAATGTAGCTGAGTATAATGCTCTACTACTAGGAATGTAATTTGCCGAAGAACTTAATATTCGACATCTCGAGGCTTACGGTGACTCTCAGCTTATCATAAATCAAGTCCGAGGGGAATACGAAGTACGTCATGAGGGCCTAATCCCGTACTACTTCGCAATGCTAAAGCAAGCTAAGAAGTTTGAGGGATTCTTTATTGAATACATTCCACGAGCTCAAAACGCTTACGCAGATGCTTTGACCTCATTGGCAACTTCGCTGGCATTACCGCCAGGTGCTGAAACAACGATCTCAGTCACAGGACGTGAACTATACTGCTACAAGATTCTTATAGAGGAAAGCTCAGATAAGACGACGACAGGAGAAGTCTGTACAACCTCTATGGAGTTCGAATCTAGAGATTGGCGTTTTTTGTATATTGACTACGTCTTGTACGGAATTCTGCCCGACGATCCTAAGGAAGCGGCCGTTGTCAAGCGCAAGGCCCTCCGATTCTATTACGATGCAATCTCTCAAATCCTGTATCGTAAATCACATGACGGAGTTTTGCTTCGATGTCTTTCTCGAAAGGAAGCAAGGGAGGCTCTTAAAGAGGCTCATGATGGAATGTGTGGAGCTCATCAGTCCGGAGCCAAGTTGGGAGACCGCCTCAGGCGAATTGGCTATTATTGGCCAAAGATGTTTGCAGATGCGGTCGACTATGCTAAACGTTGTCATGCATATCAAATTCATGGTGATTTCATCCACCAGGCGCCGGGAAATTTACATCCTACATCTGCATCTTGGCCATTTGAAGTGTGGGGTATGGATATTGTGGGACTAATTTCTCCCCCGACCTCCAAAGGACACCGGTTCATCCTGGCCGTGACCGATTATTTCTCCAAATGGGCAGAGGTAATCCCGTTAAAAGAAGTTAAAACTTCCAATGTAATCAAGTTCATTAAACATCACGTCATCTACCGTTTTGGAGTCCCAAGATAGATAGTTCACGATAACGGGACACAATTCGTCAGTTTTGGGTTTCAGAGATTTTGTGATAAATTCAGAATCCAAAGTGTCGGATCTACGGCGTATTATCCACCAGCGAATGGTCTTGTAGAAGACTTTAACAAAACCATTGTGAAACTTCTCAAGAAATTCATTTCTAAGAGCCGACGTGATTGGGACGAAAGACTCGGCGAATGTTTGTGGGCCTATCGTACAACGGTGAGGACCCCTACAAGAGTTACGCCGTTCTCCTTAGTATACGGTTGTGAAGCTGTACTGCCACTTGAGATTCAAATCCCTTCTCTAAGAGTCACAATTACAACGGAACTCACAGAAGAAGAAAAACATCAACGACATCTGCAAGAACTTGAAGCCCTAGACGACAAACGACTTCAAGCTCAGCAACAGATCGAATTGTATCAAGCCCGGATTTCCAAAGCCTACAACAAAAAGGTTAAGGAACGGATTTTTAAGAAGGGCGATTTAGTTTTGGCCAACAGACGACCCATGGTGATGATACACAAGACCAAAGGGAAGTTCAATCCTAAATGGGAGGGGTCCTTCGTAATAGAATCAGTTTATTCGAATGGAGCTTATCGCCTTATCAATCAAAAAGGAGACAAGCTCATGATGCTAATTAATGGAAAGTTTCTTAAGAGATACTTTCCATAAATCATGTAGCCTACTTCTTTCTCTTGTAAATTCCAGCCGAGTCAAGCTGGGGGTTGTCGATTCGTAGTGTATTTTGGAAATAAATGTTTAGTTTTCTGTTTTGTATGTCGTCATGTTAACATTACACCTCTGACGATTGAAATTTTCTGGAATTATTCTAAGTAGTAATAAAGAGAGTTTCGATTTTACACTACGCTTACGACATTCGCATTACTTTTCATTGTCCTGAAATAGAATTCGACAAAAGAGATAATGAAAGGCAAAATGATATCATTTTCATTCAACATTGTTAACTTGAATACAAAGTGACTATGAGCAAAATGGAAATGATACAAAATCTCTTTAAAAAAAAGAGGTACAAGACCTAACCATCAGGCTTCATCAACTTAAAAGATTTCAGCCTGGACTTGAAGGTGAAGAGTTTCTTCTCATGAGCCGCCCTGACCTATTCCTTGATCTCTCTCTTGAGTTTAGCTTCAATAGGAGCAGCAGCAACAATGTCTCTACGAATTCTCTCAGCTGCATGGAGTGTGCGGCAAAAATCAGTATAGATGTGATCGCTTTGAAGCTCAAACCCTTTCCTAGCCTCCTCATGTTGAGCTAACTGGGCTTTCTTCCGGTCTAATTCAGCCTCCAATCGAGCGATGTCCTCTTCAATGGCATGAATATCAGAAACAACTCCTTTGATGTCAGTATATACCCGAGTATGCTGCCTCCGTAAGAGAGATATGTGAGCCTTCTTATCAGACAAGTCCTCGCGAAGGATCTCTCGATGATGTAGCTTCGAGATCGTGGCCAAGAAAAGAGCTGCCTCCACTTCAGAGTCCAGATTGGTGCGTTGCAGCTTCTTCAAAGCTGCCAACTCTGCTTTCAAAAGAGTGATTCCTCTCTGACAGTGCTCAGTCCATGACGCATCCCCTTTATCCTTGATTGGGGCCAAACACTTGGTCAGGACAGGTTCACAATCTTCAAAAGAAGCTCCCCCAACACTGACAATATTAATAGTTGTCTGCATCCAATGTTCCAACTCCTCAATTAATTTCTTCAGAGCTCTTGAGCGTGGAGGAGGAATGGTGGGATAGATCGGACCCGTGTATTCATCCTGAACAGGCAATGGAGCAACTTCGGAAGAAGGACCCTCGTAAGTACTTTCGTCTCGAGAAAGAGTACGAGAGGTAGATTCAGAACCCTCAACAGGCAGTGTCTCCTCTGCTTCAGCTCCCTCAGGAATAGGAGAGATAGATCGAAGCATCTCGTCCTCCCTACCAGTCAAACGTGCAACAGGCGCAGATTTTATCGCATCCCCCATTAACTTGGCCCTTTTGGAATTTTTGGCCATGACAGGTATTCGTTTACGAATCCTTTTGTCATATTCACCCTCCTCAGTAGCAGAAAGTGTTTTCTTACCAGATCGCGCAGAACAAAGTTTGGGATCAGGCGCTTCTGCAGGAATCTCTTCAACCACCTTTCCCTCGGGAGAATCAGCAATTGGTGTTTCCTCTTCAGTTCTCATAGTAACCTCTTCCTCAGAAGGTTCTATGGTAGGAGAATCCCTAGGGGTTTCAACGGCTCCGGTCGCTTCCTGCTCACACGATAGATATTCTTCTATCCCCGGTAGGCGGGTACTTGAAGAACCGCTCCTCGAACGATACAATTCCCGGATCTCCTTTATACAGGAAGTGTAAATATCATATTCAGGGATTTGAGAGGTCTCGTCAAACCAATTGCGAACATCCGTAATGGTAGAACAACCGGGCGGTGAATTAGGTAAAGTGAAGTGCGCATGAGTTCCTCCAGCAGAGAAGAAATACCATGCGCGGGCCCTTTCATATAAATTCCCAACTTGGGCCAAGACCGGGTTAGGATTGCCAACGTAAAGTTGGTCATATCCAAACTGTCTGGCGAATTTGGAAGGCATATAAGGTTCAATGATGCACTTCTCTCTCAAACGATACACCAAATAGCCAAGCCTGATCATGAGAAGCCATCTAAAAGTACCTTCTTCCAAAGAGGATGAACCTTCAAAAAGCACGTCCATGAAACGGGCATTCTCTTCATCAGCCCCATAAAAATCGGGAGCACAGCAGAAAATTATGTAGTTGTCTCCCCGGGATAAAAGCTGTCGAGCCCTTACTATGTAAGTACAAGTCCATGTGGACGACTCCAGTCTCTGAAGGAAGGGAACATAAGCATCAACACCCTCAGATACCCCCGTCATCAATGAGGGACAATGCAGCACGAACCAGGCCACCAAGTATGTATACGGCACTGGTATGCGTGGTTGAGGAGTTTTCCCGGCTTTCTTCCTAGCAGCCTTAATTCCTGAGGCGCAGAGAAGATCGGAGGTCAGCATCCTTAGGCCATTCTGTATGCAGCCTACCATGGCAGTGAGGAGACTCACAGGTCTCCCGTGCGTCAACAAAACAGCTGGGTATACAACCTCAGCTAATATTGCCTCTATTGGCTTCGATGGTACCACACACCGCTTCAACCAAATCATGAAGAAGCCAGCAAGAAGAGCTGTGTCGGAAATAGGAACCGTGGCTTGGTAATGAAAGCTTTCAATTTCGATACCAGCTTCAAAATCACCCTCTGCATGCTCTGTTTTGTAGATAGCGTTGGAAGCCTTAATTCGAGCTCGGGCGTCCTCAGGAGAAATAGCTGCAACACGAGACACAGCTATGTCTTTCCGGGGTAAGTGCTGAAAGAGATATTCCGCCCATGTGGTATGCATGATGCCTCCTCCACGCATCCCAAAGACTTGAGCACATATGTAGAAGTGGCACATTAACTCCCAGAATGTGGCATAAACTTCTGGGTGTGCCATCCTCAATAGGGAGAGCTCCTCAGTGGTAGGAATAAATTCTTCATATGGCATTCTGCCAAACGGCAACCCCGACACTGCCTGCATCTCATGAAGAGCAAAACCTAACTTCCCTATGGGTGTGAAGAACGTGCAGCTATCCGGATTATATTTCTCCAACATAGCGAAGAAATTGTGATAACTTTGCACAACTCCCCGTCGGGTAGCTGACACAGGAATTGTGAGACCCGATTGAGCGAGCGGTTCTTTAAGCTCCTCAAGAATGAAGTCAACCATACGGGTCCACCAACCTCCTTCTCCGGAACAAACCCATCCCGGGGATCTAAACATCTAGGTAGAGAATTCACCCTGAACTGCAATGAATTGGCGAATGAAGATATTCACTGGATGTGGCACCTCAGGAGCGAGATCCTTCTTCTCGAATAAGCCGGGTCTCAACCCCTTTAGTTGCCCACCGATTTGAGTATGAGCTCGCCGACCAAATCCAAGCGACATATTTTCCTTCTCCTTGACTATGTCGAAAGTCAAACCCCGGCGATGGCTTACATTCAAGAAATAGGAGAGTGGATACATCCTTTTCATGTCTGGAAGGAAAAAGAAGCGGTCGTCAACTCTCCGTAGCAACTTCGAATCTTCTGCACGTATGAAGTGATCGTCAATCGGTATACGATCTCTGAATATGAACGCTGGTTTGGGAAACAGAGCACGACCGACAAGAGTCTCCATGTCTAAGTTAATGATCAGAATCCTGAGAGTAGAACATCGGGGGAATTTAATCATGTCTGTCCTCTCCGAGTCAGAGAAAGTACACAGCGGAATTATGTTTTGGAGACTAAAAATTTCATTTGCGTCAGGTCTGCCAATATACCCAAAATGATGCTCTTGCGAAAGAGGCATGTTTAGAAGAAGCACTGCACAATCAAAAGCAGAGGTTAGCAGCTGAAAACAAGTTACTAACATAAATACAGAATCAGAAATCACAAACGCGAGAATCAAGCCTCGTGTCAAAAATCTCAGACGTGGAGGTCGACCCCCGCGTCAGAAACTTTAAACGCAAGAGTCAAACCTCGTGTTGAAAAAGCTCAAACGCGAGAGTCGAGACCCACAAGGATTCCCAACTTCGCGTTTTCATTGAGCAGAAACGAGTCATCTTCCTCGTTATCAAGAACCCATCTAGGGTTTTCAAAAAACTTGCCAAGACAAGATATTTCGGTCAACACTCACCACGACAGGGAGGACCCCGCGACGGCGGCGGCAACGGCGACGTTCCCACGGGAACAAGAACACCGCCGGTGTCCTCAGCCGACGACATCTCAGAAGTCACTCCAGCGACTTTCTTGGAGCTGGAACCTAATCTCTGTGGCGCCATCGATGCAATCGATCAGAGGAAGCAATGTCGAACGAGGGAGATGGAGTTCGTCGGAGATCTCGTCAAAATCAAATGAGAGTTCTCGTTCTTGGAAATAGCCGAAAATGGAAAGAGTCAAGTGACTCTTGACGTGACCACTCAGGTCTATTTATAACAGCTGTCAAGCTGTTAAGATGGCGCGGGGATCTAGGAGGGACTCCCAACCATTTTCAAAACGCGAAGCTCACAACCGCATTCAAATTCCTAAGTGCAAGGCTCAGGCCAGCGTTCTAAAGGCATGTAACCTCGCGTTTTAAGCCTCAAACGCGGATGTCACCTTAGCGTTGCTATTCTTCCAAATGAAGAATCGACACTTATTCCTCAAAGGCATGAGTCCCCTTCATAGAGTGTTAATCAAAACCTCTGTATATCCTCACAAGGATCAAAATTCCCATTGGGTTAATGATTCACCCGAAACGATCATCATCACCACAGAGTTTAAGTTTAGCCGACATCAAACACCAATGTGGGTATAACTCCTCTGTCTAAATCCACTTATTGATTCTCATTAACAGAATGATAAGTCTTCAAAATCACTCGGATTATTGTCAATTTATTAACTCTCTCCAGCAGAGCAATAAATAACCAGTTTATCAATCCCTCTCAGTGGAATAATAAAACTCTCCAAATTCTGTTCAAATCACAAGTATCATAATTCATCGCTCTGATGATAAAACACTTAGCAATTCTCCCCAGTGAGACTCAAAAATATTATCGCCACAAATGTCACATTAAAACTACACCTCTGACAAAAATCAACTTATCGACTCTCCGCAATAGAGCGATAAGTCCTCAAAATTGCCCCGATCACAATATTTCTCTTGTCACGTTAAAATTATACCTCTGACAAAAATCATCATATCGACTCTCCGCAATAGAGCGATAAGTCCTCAAAATTGCCCCGATCGCAATATTTTTCTTGTCACGTTAAAATTACACCTCTGACAAAATCAACTTATCAAGTCTCTCTAATAGAGCGATAAGTCCTTACAATTGCTCCGATCGCAATGTCCTTTCCTGTTATGTTAATCTTACACCTCTAACAATTCAAACCCTATTATTTGAACCCTTCTTTATCCCGCTATATAAGAAGTGTTCTCATAAGACCCCTAATGGACCAAGTACTTTCCGAAACTATCCCTAAGATAAAAAGGAAAAGTTTGGAATCTCCCCACAAGAGAAAGTCCACGCCAAGTTAAAATTACACCTCTGGCACTCATAGACTTCTTTCAGTGTTTAAAGCCAGAATGACACAGGAAGAATTCTACCCTTTAGCTCTGTTCCGGGAAAATAATTCAACATTTATCCCAAACATTTTGAAATTTTCTAGAGTTGTCTTAAATGATAATAAAGAAAAGATTCTAAATCAGGGCTATCATACTAAGTCATGGATACGCCTCGGATATTTCTCGTGAGTTGTTGCTTAGAATCAAAACAATGACAAATGCAGGAAACAATGAGGGACCAATATCACTTTTTTATTCAAGAGCTAAAAAAAAGCGATACAAAACAAAATTGTTCTTGCCAAAAGAACATTACAAAGACTAAATTCACTCACGCGTCAAATCAAAAGAGATGAGTTGAGTCTTGATTTCAGCTAATTCCTCCACGTGGTTAGCTCGCACCATAGCTTCCGCCTTTGCCCGGAGTTCATCCTCACTTGGTATGATGATGGTTGCCGCTTCCTTCCTGGCATGTTCCAGGGCTTGGGCTTGTGTATGATACTCCAAAGTACCATTTGCATTTTGGGTACTAATGATATTGACAATATTCTTTTCACGAGAAAGTTCAGCCTTTAATCGCAGAACTTCAGCTTCGGCTTCAACAAGTCTGTCGCGGAGCGAATTCATAGAAGTAGTCGAGCGTTCTAACTCCTCTCATTTCCGAATATTGTGCTCACGAAGCTCCGTGTCCTGATGCTCTTTTTCAGCTAAGCCCCGTTCTATCGCTTCTCGGCGAGCCACTTCTGCGACCTGAAGTCCAGCCAAAGTTAACATGATTTGCGGCTGAAGTTCTTTATGGACTAACGTCTCGAAGCGTTGTAATTGCTCTTCCAAACAGAGAATAATCTCTGAACAACGCTCGAACCACTGAGTGTTGCCCACACTCCTGAATCCATTCAAGCCTGCTTCCAGAAGAGGTCAGAAGGAGTTCAAAGTTCCCCGTCTATTCACCATGTACTCAACTACCGTCTTCGCAAAGCTATTTAGATATACAAGAGAGATCTGAAGGAATTCAGGTGCGACAGTGAGACTTGAAACCATAGCTGAAGACACCCCTCTAGCCATTAAGATTGGTGCGTCGAGATGATGACTAGCAGGCGATCCAGGTGCCGAAGCTGCAGAAGCTATTAAAATATTCAATTGCGAAGGGCTTGAGGTCAAAGCCATCAATGCCTTTGCCTGAGATGAGCTGGGCCCAGCCTCTGTTGGGGTGAATGATATCTTCATCAACGCTTTCGGCGAAGTATCCACCGAAGAAGAGTCATGCAAGGTTTGCTCCTGTAGATTCTAGTCGTTGCGCAAACGGGAGGAATGAGTCTCCTGGGGGAGAGGCGGCACTCATTAGGGGAGGACAGTGAAGCACGTACCAAGCCATTAGATAAGTATAAGGCAATGGCTCCCTGGGGTTAGGAGTTTTGAAAACCTTATTACCCCCAGACTCTACCTCTGTAACATCAACGAAATCTAAGGCCAACTCCCGCAGTCCATTCTGCAAACGGCCCACCATGGCATAAAGCAGATTCAATAGACTGCCATGCGCCAAGAGAACAGCAGGGTAGATCACCTCAACGGCAAGAGCATCAATCGGCCTGGTAGGAACGACACACCGCTTGAGCCACAGCATTAAGAATCCAGCCAACAACGCTATGTCAGAAATATGAATCAAAGCTTGGTAGTGGAAGCTTTCAAATTCCGTATGAGCCGGAAACACATCTTCCTTGGCCTCATTGGTGTAGTGGGAGGTAGCATTGTCGATTCGGGTCTGGACCTCCTCTAAAGTACTTGCGGATAATCGGGTCACTGAGGCTCCCTTATTGGTCAAGTTCTGGAATAAATATTCCGCCCAAGACACTTGTTTAATGCCACTTCCTTGAGCCCCCGTCTGCTGCATACAAATGTGGAAGTGACACATGACTTCCCAGAGGGTGGAATAAATTTCAGGACTGGTCTTCTTTAAAATTTTAAGTTCCGCTGATCCCAGAACAAATTCTTCGTACGGTAAATCCCCAAGAAGAAGACCCGAGACTTCATGCATCTCGTGAAGAGCGAAGCCTAATTCCCCCCACAGGGTTGAATAACATACAAGTCTCGGGATTGTACTTCTCTAATATGGAGAAGAAATAAAAATGGCTCTGGACAATCCCGAACTTAGTAGCCCGTACTGGAATCTTCAAGCCAGCTTGGGTAAGAGGTGTTTCCAATTCTTCCAAGACAAACTTGGTCATTCGAGTCCACCACCCCGTCACTGGAGAATGAACCCAGCCAGGAGTTCTAAATCCTTGCACGGGAAATTCTCCTTTCTTTGTCAGGAATTTCCTGGCAAAAGTATTCGCCGGACTAGCCACTTCACCGACAGGATACTCATTGGCAAACAATCCTGGCCGGAGAGCTGTCACCTGCCTGTTGTGACCAACTGTGCGGACCCCTTGAAAAGTTAAGGTCCTGAGAACAACTCCATCCTAATCCTTGACGAGGTTCCAATCCATATGTCTTGGGATGGAAGCGTATTGGAAGTATGACATTGGGAACATCCTCTCCATATTAGGCAAGAAGAGGTTGCGCTCTCCAAATTTTCGCAACCACTTGTAGTCCCTATCATAAGCGACGCCTACCTCAAAGTCAACAAAATCCCCAAAGAGGAATGCAGGCTTGACTTTTGGTTTGCGGCTCGGGTTCTCAAATCGAGCATCCGTAACCAATATCCTAAGGGTCTCAGGAGAAGCTTGGGTGATTAGTTCCACGCGACTCTTCTCTTTAATGTGGAAAGCTGGGAGTTCTTAGCGCAGGTTGAAGGTCATATTCAGATCCACACCACCTTCGTGCCCAAAATGGTGGCGAAAAGGGAGAGGCTCACTGGTATGACGCACTACAAAATAAAGAAAAAGTTAGACAACGCAAAAGGCAAATTTTAGATGCGGAGGTCGAACCTCGCGTTAAAAAGCTCAGACGCAAAGGTCGAACCTCGCGTCAAAAAGCTCAGACACAAGGGTCGAACCTCGCGTCAAAAATCTCAGACGCGAAGGTCGAACCTCGCGTCAAAAATCTCAAACGCGAAGGTCGAACCTCGCGTCAAAAAGTTCAGACGCACAGGTCAAACCTCGCGTCAAGATTCTAAGACGCGGAGGTCAAACTCCTCGTCAAAAAATACTAAACGACGGAGTCCAGCCCCACGTTATTGAAACGAGTTTCCTCGTTGATCCAAAGATCAGAACTTGCCAAAGCAAGTTTAATGACCACGGAGGTCGTACTCACCACCGATCAAAGGAAATGAGGACGGCACGTTCGCCTGAGCAGTAGCGCCGCCGGCTGACGCAGACGGCGCCGTTCCCCGAGCCGCGGCGATGTCGGATTTGGAGGGACGAGAGACGGTCTTCTTGGGTGCCATAGATCCCAGTCGGAGGAGAAGAGGAACAGTGCTCGCCGGAGATAAGAACGAAAATTTTCGTTAGAGTTTCAAGAAGAGTCGAATGACTCTTGATTTGACCTCCAGCGGTTTATTTATAAACAGCTGTGAGCTGTTAAATCATAACGGACGGGATTCGAGGCCAGAATCCCACCCAAACTCGATCTTAGCATTCGAGTTGGTTAAAATTCCAAACGCGAGGCTCACCTACGCGTTCAAACTCTCAAGTGCAGAGTTCACCCACGCGCGATGATCGACAGGAGATACGACGCGGTCTAAAAAAAATTGAGGTCAGCCATCCAGGTGACCAAAATAGATAAGAAACAGGTGACTCCGCTGGGGAGTCTATCAGATGGGCACAGGCAGATTACAATCAGCAACGCTAAAACCATCAGATTCGATTTGGAGCGCACCTCATTCTTCATTATCTTCAAGGCTCAAAAGTTGTTTTGTTTGGTTCGAGAAAACAACGTTTCAACATTCCGACGAAGCGAACAATTAATCCACTAAATTTTAGAATCCATAGTATTCCGAAAATTCGTCCCAGTCAACCACAAACTTTCAAAAACTTTGGAGGGGGTTCTGTAGGCTGTCTAAAAATCATAATGGATAGCTGATCCCCACGAGATTATAAGGCAATGGTTCCTTCAAATCAAGAAGCAGAATTCATCCTTACAATCAAAACAGAAGAGATTTTCAAATCATTGCATCAGCAGCATTATAATCGCTATAAACACGACCTCATGTTTGAGATGATTGATCTTGATGGCTGCGACAACAACATG
>BQKN01066771.1:197178-247809 GCA_022839385.1 Asparagus kiusianus
CCAATATTATATTAGCAACTATTAGAGATGCTGATGAGCAGTGTAATGATTTCAGAAATAAAAAGTTGGACTTAGTTGGTGAGTTGCTTGGTTAAGAGCTGTGGGCAAATATTCCCTTATTCCCATCAAGTTCCAATAATGAAAGCTACAATTAGATAACTTTCATGCCAACAAACGAAAGCTGCAAATAGAGAACTTTTCACATAAAGCGAGAAGAGTTACAATTCGACGACACTTCCGACAACCGATGAAAACTCTATTCAGCAGTCTTCACTATCTACAGTGGAAGTTACAATCTGACGACTTTCACATCCTACAATAGCTAAAGCGAGGATTACTGAACGACGGTCCTTGCAACGATTTTCAGAAGAAGTTACAAGTCAACCAACTCCTTCTAAAAACACGGAATTCACATTCGCGTTATAATTCTAGAAATGCAGGCGACCCCCGCGTTTCTAAGTCACAACAAGTGAAACACGAGCGACCCTCGCATTCTGGACAGTCAACACCCAACCTCGCGTCTTAATTCTAAGACGTGAGGTTAGGGTCTTGAACGCCAGGTTAGGCGTTTGACTTATTCAAATATGAGTCGAACGGTTTCAGAACCGTTTTCCCCACGATCTGAGGAAATCACGCCCACTTAGGAGCGGATTTAGAGGCAGTTACAGCCTCTTATCCCCCTATAAAAACTTAATAAACCCAACGAAGAAAGGGTTGGATTTTCAGGGATTAGATTCTGAAGATAAAAACCGAAAGAGGTTGGTGATTTTCAGTTCGAAAACCGTAGAGGAGTTGGCAGCAGAGGCGAACTCTTTGAAGGGGAGAATTTAAATCAGATTCAAAAGATCAAATCTAGAAGGATCCTTCAACAACAGAAATCCAGCTTGGCAATTAACCGAATTTTTGGTTCTAACAACTCTGGTCATAGCGTTCTAACTCGTTCTGAGTTCTTAAAACTCATTCAGAGTTCTTTATCAAACTTCCCACAGAAGTTCATTGTTCCCACGAGATAAGAGACGGTCAGATCGTCAACGGAGAGCAAGTTCGACGCAAGCAATCGAAGGAGGCACTCCATCGCTACCAAAAAGAGCCTAGTTTTAAACAAAGGGGTGAATCAAATTCGTTCTCCTCTCTTTTGTAATCGAATTGTAACCGAGATTAAAGGAATCTAAGTCAAATTTCTTTTATTCTCTTTATTGCAATTTTCCTACATACAATTTGCAACATTCTCAGAGTTCTTCTCAGATGAATGGAGTCCAAGCTCATCATCTGAGTAAATCTCTAAACTCTTGCGATGGCGCCAGTTGCTCCTTTAGGGTTTTCTGGGCAGATGAAGTTGAATTAGTGGTTATTTCTTCTGATTCTCCTTTGATTCATAACATTCCTCCTAAACCAACAAGAGTTATTGGTTCTGATTCAGTGATTTTAGAAGTCGATATCTGATACTGGCACTGTTCCATTGATAACTGACATGAGAAATATTATAGAGGCCAGATCTGATGATTTGATTAATTTTGATAAAGAAGCCAAAGAGGAAACTGATATTGGCTCTCTACCTAAATTTGGTTCTAATGATCTTGTGATTTCAAATCTGGAAACAGAGGTTAATAATAACCATGCAAAAGTTCAGGAGTAACCTGTAAATGGTCAGGATAATGAAGCGATTATGAAGAAAATAGGAACTAAATATAGCAAATCATTTGTAAGCCTCTTTACTGATAATAGAAAATCGGGCAATGGATTATCTCTAAGCTTCATGCCATCTTCCCTATCCAATGTAGTCTCTTTTTCTGCTGATGAATGGAAGGAAGGAGAAGAATTATGAAGAAATACTTTAATTGGACATGTCATAGGATTGAATGTCAAATTTAAATCAAAGGAATCCTATGTCAGCAAATTATGGAGTAACATCTCTATACCGAAGGTCTTATTAATCAAACAAGGGTTATTTCTATTTTATTTTCAAACTAAAAAACAAATGAGAGATGTTCTTGAGGCAGGGTCTTGGTTTTTTGGGTCTAGACCTCTAATGTTAAAGCCACGGAGCATTGATACAGATTTGGATAAGTTGCAGGATTTTTTTTATCCAATGTGGGTGCAATTTTTGAATTTAAGGCTAAAACTATGGAGCTCAATTGGTATTAGCAAGGTTACTAGCTTTATTGGGAAACTAATTGTAACTGATAAACTCACGACTACTCATAAAAGATTCTTACAATGAATCTCATAAATGAATAATTTGTGGAATATGGATTAATTGGCGTTTATGATAATAAAATGTAGGAAAAAAATTGCCTTTACACAAGAAAACTCAAAACCTCACCTGTTTGAGTTTGTTTGCGTGCTCAAAGCAAGAAAAGCTCATCTGCAAACTTGGCTTGCCCCATTCAAGCTCTCCTGTATTCGAGAGGCCAAGCAGAGCTCACCTGCAAGCTTAGCTCGCCAACGCATTTTGCTCACCTGCATGAGCCAAAGTTCGCCAATATGGCTTGACTCTCAAACACGAGTCAAACTCGCCTGTTTGTTTGACTCACCAGCACGAGTCAAGCTCGCCTGTTTGCTTGACGTGCCAGCACAAGTCAAGCTCACCTATATTCAAGAGGCCAAATCAAGCTCGCCTGTTTGTTTGGCTCGCCTGCACAAGCCAAACCTCGCCTGTTTGTTTGGCTTGTCTGCACGAGTCAAACCTCGCTTGTTAGTTTGGCTCGCCTGCACATGCCAAACCTTGCTAGGCTCGCATGTTTGTTTGGCTTGCCTGCATGAGCCAAACCTCACTAACATTGCCTATTTGCTTTACTCGCCAGCATGAGTCAAGTTCGCTTGATTATCGAGCTCGCCAGCATGAGCTCAACCTTGCCTAAACGACTTGCTCGCCCGCACGAGTCAAACCCGTCGCCAGTGAGTTCGCCCGCACGAACTCATCTTGTTAATGAATGCCAGGTCACACGCTCAAGGGGCCTGCCAGCCGACCCCACATGTTCGCTAAGCTTGTCTGCAAGCTCGCCTGGACGTTCAAGCAGCTCTCAAGCTCGCCTGCAAGCCTGTCAGCCCCACGTAAATAGTGCAAATAGTTGCTTGCTTGTGGGAGTAGGCCCACCTATTTCCCACGTCATGGGTAGTGAGGCATGGTTCCCATCACCTCTATAGTGGTCACATCTCATAGCTATATGGGGAGTATACTACTCCTTACTCCTATTAGTGCTCACATCTCACAAATTAAGGGATGACTCATGTCATCCCTTGCCAATTTATAGGATCCCTTTGCCAACATGAAAGGGGTTCAACTAACAATTTGGTTGAGAAGCTTGGTATTTTTAAGACTCTTTAACCAAAGGCTGGGTTTAGGTCTTGAGGTTGGTTGGTTGGCTAGTCTGGTCTTGCTCCTGGCTGATGTTGAGGCTCTTCAAGCAGAGGCTTCCATTGGCTTGCTTGGTTGAACATTCTTGGGTACAAAGTTAGATTATTGAAGTAAACTCAATCTGAACTCTCAGATCTGAGACTCATTAGCTCTCTATAAATTTTTGTATTGTAGCCCTCTCTAAGCATTCGGCCTTGATACTCATCAAGCTCGGGTATAATCAAACACAATCACATAAGAGCTTCTACTGTAAACTTAAGCTCGACCGTATTTTTGATCGTATCGTCCAGGAAAGCAAACTCGACGCAAGCATTTGAGGGAGGCGTCCTATCGCTACTGAAGAACCCATGTTAAACAAGAAGAGTTTTCTCTTTGTGCCTATCATAATTTTTGATTCTTGATTTGTAATAAGAAATTCTTATCAATACAAATCTCCATTGAGAACCAAAATTTTACCCACGTACATAGAATTCGATAGACTGCTGAAAAATTGTAATCTGCCAGTCCAAATGCACTTGATCACTCTGGCGAGTGCAAAAGCCCAATCGGGAAAAGTCTCGGTTCAAAAAGGGGATGCACTACTTATCTGATGTGGCATGTCATCAATCGCATGCATCCAAATACCAAGTGCATGCGCTCAACCTATGATTTAGCGAATCCTAATTACGCACATATTTTGATTTTCTAGCTTTCAATTTCACTTATGTTTTCTTTGATAACTTTCTTGAAGTAAAGGATTACCCCTGAGAAGGAATATTTACATGTAGTTTGATCTCTTAGAAAGTTTTGAAATTTTCTGTAGTCCTCTAAAGCTAGTTTTCTAAAAAATATGCGCATTTGCTTTTCATATGTTCAAACTATGTTTTGTGAACTTTAGAATGACTTTTGTGATGCTAGAAATGTGTTGATATAGTTTCCATCATAGACACAGATGATTTTAGGCTATTTCTTATCTTATTGTACATTAAGGATGAAACTCGTTTATTATGGATTTTGAGCAGATTATGTTGGACCATGACTTTAGGCTCTCTCATGCGCAAGTTAAGATCCGCTTTCTGTTGTCATATTGCGCGGATGAAATATTACCAGCTAGTATATCCATTTGGGTAATTTTTTTATTAATTTTGCTTGATTATCGATTTGTTTGGCATTGTGATATAACCATGGTACCTCTTTGCGAGTACTAGATTCCATTTTGAATTTCTTGTTTACATGATTCATGAGAGCAGACAATGTGTTTGGATTCATGATTCAAGATTCATTCTCTTTGAGCTTACAAACATATAGGGCGCTCTGATTGAACACCTAGTCATTACCATTTAGATAGGTATCAGGTGTCATAATAGTATATTTTCTACAAGATGAGATTCTCGAGACTGGTGTATAATATTGCATCTATAGCAAATTAAGAAAAAGTAATCTAATGATTTAATTTTAGGGGACTATGTCTTTGAAGATATTGGGGCCGTTGTAGTGCTTATGAGATCAGATGGTTAGTATAGGAGGTTTTGTGCTGTACCAAAAATCATTAGATCTCATGTAACATGTACACGTATCCTCAGCAAAGATCTTTCCAAATAAGTGTTGGCCTTTTTGTTTTGATGATGTTTAACAAACAATTTATAACTAATGTTGTTTATCTAGTGTTTGTGTTTTCTTATTTATTATAGATAAACAATATGTTGGAGGATGGATGGAATCGAGCATTCACGATCATATCTAATGGAGGTTGGCAGAATAGTGGAGTGAAACAATGTAATTCATGTTGAAGATCCAAGTTGAAGCTTCATCTGCAAAGTGTACCAAGTCGAGCTCATTAAAGACCTTCATCAAGCTTGGGTATATAGTTTATAGTGTTTATAGTATATGTTTATACTTGTGTGTTAATACTTTAAGCTCATATTAATCACACACGTGAATTGTTGATTTATCAAAATATAAGTATTTTTGTGAAAATATTGTTTTATTTGTTTATAGACTTAACAACCATTATATACATATTTTATTAAGTCTATATAATCATTTTATAAAGTTTCAAAACATGTTTAGTTAAAATAAGAAAACAAGTGTTGTTATATTTTTATGTTTTAGACTAGTGTTGAAAAATAATGAGTTTTCACAAATGTAAAGTGCAATTCCAAAAATGTTTCTTGTAACATGTTCATTAACATGTTTAGAAACATTTCCTAAAGTTTTACATCTTTTGGAATTTATTTACTATTTTTAAAGGCACTTCAAAAATCAGTTTTACTATTCAAATCAGGCTGATATAGTGTTATCAGTCGGCTGATGAATGTGTTCAGTCGACTGAAGAAATCGCCTGGAATGTGAAAAAATTTCTATTTTATTTCGGTCGACTGACCAGTCGACTGATGAGGTCATTGGTCGACTGACGAGTTCATCAGTCGACTGATGATGTGTTGCTGGCCTATAACGGTCAGCTCATCAGTCGACTGATGAACAATATCAGTCAACTGATGGCCTAACGGCTAGTTTTTCCAGCTTTTTGTTTTTTTTTTTTTGTATTTTTGCTAGTTTTGTTGGTTTCTTCTTGGCTCTGGGGTTACTTATAAATACCCCCATATATCCTTAGTTTTATTTACTCAAGAGAATTATTTAAAACAAGTTTAAGGGCGTTTTTTGTTTGTTTAAAAGAGTGTTTACAAGTTTGGTTTTATGAAGAAATTTTCACAATGGCTTGAGGAGATCATTAATTGTGTTTGGACATTCAACTCATCTCCCTCTCTCTCTTGTTATTCTATAGAGAAGTTTCCTTAAACTCAATTCTAGCTATTTTTATTGTTTTGATTCTAATTTCTATAAGCTAGATTTTATTATTGAGTTTAATTGTTTTATTGATACTCTTTGCTTACACACACAACCATTGAGCTTATTGTATTTATATACATTGTATAATTTGGATTGTGGGGAGTATGACTTAGAGAGTGAGCATATATTGTGTTCTCATCTATTGTAGAGAATAAATTTATTTGTATTGTGAGCCTAATTGTGTTGAACACTTTATAATACACTTGTACACCGAGAGAAATATGTCGTGAGAGACGGGGTTATCCCAAGAGGAGTGGGGTAGGTGGTAATGCCTAGAGAGAGGTTGTAATTCCTAATACTTGAGGGAGACACAGGCTAGAGACCAACACTTAGAGAGTGTAGAGTGGGATTGCAAGAGTGTGGATTATAAAGTTTTTGGTGAACTAAAAAACCGAGTGTGAGATGTAAACGTTATTCGGGTGAGCATAGAAAACCCGGTTGTGATAGTGGAGATCTCCTCGAGGTGAGGAGCGGAGATGTAGGTCGTGGAGACCGAACTTCGTGAACATATTGTTTGTTTGTGATTGCTTGGCGCACTTATTTTTGTGTTCATATCTTATATCACCTTTGTCTATTGCTCATTATTTATATTCACACGTTCTTGTTCGTGTTCATATTGCCCTTGGTTTATTATCCTTGCACATATATTATTCATATCTTTTGTGCTAGGATATATTTGTTAATTAGTTTTAAATTAGCATAAATAGGATTAGATTAGCATAAACACTATTTATTCCCCTCTAGGATTCTTTCCTAGTGGCATTAGGGTTACTTTTATTTGGTATCAGAGCTTGGTGCTCTTTGATTTAAGGTCTAATCACCTTGAATTAAAGATCCAAGTTATCTTATTGTGCTAATCTAGTTTTGATTTCATTTTCATCTTGCTTGCATATATATATATATATATATATATATATATATATATGAATGATGCATCTTGTTTAGGTTATGATTCTAGTATTGCTCTTAAATTCAATGTTTTCCCCTATGACCAATGGTGTTCTAGATTTAATATATTTATTAGATCTAAACATTTTGATTTATGGGAAGTTATTGAAGATGTTTATATTGTGACCACTTTGGAAAAGTCCAAGTGGACTAAAAATGATAAAATATTATTTACAATGAATAAAATTTTGTTAGAATATTTGCTAAATGCTTTTGTTTTATCTATTCTAACAAATTTATTTATTTTGATAGTGCTTACACTTTATGAAAAATTATTGAAGCACATCAAGGAGACTTGGAGGAGATTCGACGAGTTTTGACGGAATCGACTTCAAGTAAGGTTGGAGCATCATCATCATGTACACGACCGCTAGGCGATAGCCCTAGCGAGGTATACGATTCGGATTCCGAAAGTGAATTATCCATTAGCGAACTCGCATGTGCATATGAGAGATTAATGCATGCCTACACTAAGTTGTATAATAATTTTATTAATCTTAAAAGAAAGCATGTAGAGTTGAAATCTGATCATGAGTTGTTAGCCTCTAAACTTGATGTCATTGCTAAGGAGTATGCTACACTTAAAGAAAACAATGACATGTTAAGTTTAGAAAATAAAAAATTAACTTCATCTATTGCTAGCTTAACTCATGCTAATAATAATGCCATAATAGAAGTAGAAACAATTAGAAATGAGTTTAATTCATTTAAATATGATCATGTTTCATCTACTTCTATTTCCTATACATGTATGCAAAATGATGAGTTGAGTCAAGTTAAACATCACATATCTTGTTTAAATTCAACCTTAAAAACATGTATGGTAAATAACAAAAAAGTTTATGGACTTGTGTGCAAAGTCCCGTGTTAACACTTCTAAATCAAACACACATATGCACACTTGTATAACAAAATTTACAAATGCTCTATTCACGGCTGAAAAGGCCACCTTACTAAATTTTGCTATGATACACACAAACCTAACAATACTAATGATCATTGTGCATCTCATCAAGTTTCTTTATCGTATACACATGCACATGCTCACAATGCTCATAATAAACATGCACGTGTGTATAAATATGATCTATGTGGTTGTTTTGGCCATTTGGCAAAGTTTTGCTTTGATTTGAAAAAGATTTCACTTTTGTCAAATAATTTTAAAAGACCACAAAAGTTTAAGTGTGATCATTGTGGTAGATTTTGTCATTTGGTCAAATTTTGTTTTGATTTGAAAAGAGTTTCCCATTTACAAAATAATTTTAAAGAACAATCTATTTTTGTAAATGATTCTCGTGCATGAGCTAATGGTCCATAAAAATAAATGGGCTTCTTTCATTGCACATATTACAATCGAAAGGGTCATTTGAGTGATTATTGTTATGATCGGATTAGTGCACCACATGCGTCCAAATGGGTTCATAACCCAAGGGCTTTGAGCTTAAATAGCAGTGGTCATGTTCCTAAACATTTTGGTACCAAGAATACTTGGGTACCAAAACATATTTGATTTTTAAGCCAAGAATTTTAGTGTTTTTATGTTTCTTTCTTGGTTTTGAAAATTATGTTTTAAAATTTCTTTTGGATATGAAAACAATTTTTCTTTGATCAATTCTTTTGTTTTCATAATTATTATATTTGATTTTTGTTGAGAGGTTTGCGTTTATATAACCCTCCGGTTTTATTGGGTGTTTATTCTCAAATCTTGTTTACCGGGTGCTAAAAAAATTTTATATGGGTTTAAACAAGCTCAAGAGCTTGATATGATTGCCTCTCTTACTTTTTTAAAAATCGATGATGGTTTGGTTTTATGTTCTCATATGGTTTACTAGTGATTTATGAGTTCATTAGTTGATTTGTTTTCATTTGAAAACTTTTTGCATGATTCTCATGTTTTCTTTCTTTTGATTTTATAATTTTTTGATTAGGTTTTGTTTTAAAACCAATGCTTTGAGACACATTTTTTATTGGCATAACTACATGTGTTCTCAATTGTTTTGTTGTATGTGAGTTGTGTTTAGCATATTTTTCATATATGCTTGCTTAGATATTTGTCTTAGCATCCTTTGCATATATTCTATATGGCATTTTGATAGGGGGAGCATTCCCTATTTCTTTTATTGTGTTATACTCACCGTGCTTGTAGGTAGGGGGAGCATTCGCTCTCTTATTATTTTCCCATTTTTGATGTTGTCAAAGGGGGAGAATATTGTGAGTATACATTTCCTTGTAGTTATGCATGATAATTCATAATTCCTATTCATTTCGTTTCATGCATATATCCTTTTGTAAATTGTTTGTCATCATCAAAAATGGGGAGATTGGTTGACCTTTTTATTTTGATGATGTTTAACAAATAATTTATAACTAATATTGTTTGTCTAGTATTTATATTTTCCTATTTATTATAGACAAACAATATGTTAGAGGATGGATGGAATCGAGCATTCACGATCATATCCAATAGAGGTTGACGGAATAGTGGAGTGAAGTAATGTAATTCATGTTAAAGATCCAAGTTCAAGCTTCATCCGTAAAGTGTACCAAGTCGAGCTCATGGAAGCCCTTCATCAAGCTTGGATATATAGTTTATAGTGTTTATAGTATAGGTTTATACTTGTGTGTTAATACTATAAGCTCATATTAATCACACACGTATTTGTTGATTTTATCAAAATATAAGTGTTTTTGTGAAAATATTATTTTATTTGTTTATAGATTTAACAATCATTATATACATATTTTATTAAATCTATATAATCATTTTATAAAGTTTCAAAACATGATTTAGTCAAAATTACAAAACAAGTGTTGTTGTGTTTTCATGTTTTGGACTAGTGTTGAAAAATAATGAGTTTTCACAAATATGAAGTGCAATTCTAAAAAAAAATTTGTAACTTATTCATTTACATATTTATAAACATTTCCCAAAGGTTTACATCTTTTGGAATTTATTTGCTATTTTTAAAGGCACTTCAAAAATCAGATTTATGAATGTGTTCAGTCGACTGAAGAAAACGCCTGGAATGTCAAAAAGTTTCTGTTTTGTTTCAGTCGACTGATGAGTTCATTGGTCGACTGACGAGTTCATCAGTCGACTGATGATCTGCTGCTGGCCTGTAACGGTCAGCTCATCAGTCGATTGATGAACAGTATCAGTCGACTGACGACCCAACGACTAGTTTTTTTAGCTTTCTATTTTTTGTCTTTTTGCTAGCTTTGTTGGTTTCTTCTTGGCTTCGGGGTTTCCTATAAATACCCCCACATATCCTCGGTTTTATTTACTCAAGAGAATTGTTTAAAACAAGTTTAAGGGTGTTTTGTGCTTGTTTAAAAGAGTGTTTACAGGTTTGGTTTTGTGAAAAAATTTTCACAAGTGCTTGAGGAGATCATCAATTGTGTTTGGGCATTCAACTCATCTCCCTCTCTCTCTTTTGTTATCTATAGAGAAGTTTCCTTAAACTCAATTCTAGGCATTTTATTGTTTTGATTCTAATTTCCATAAGCTAGATTTTATTATTGAGTTTAATTATTTTATTGATACTCTTTGCTTACACACACAATCATTGAGCTTATTGTATTTGCATACATTGTATAATTTGAGTTGTGGGGAGTGTGACTTAGAGAGTGAGCCTACATTGTGTTCTCATCCATTATAGAGAACAAATTTATTTGTACTGTGAGCCTAATTGTGTTGAATACTTTGTAATATACTTGTACACCGAGAGAAGTGTGTGGTGAGAGACGGGGTTGTCCAAAGAGGAGTGTGGTAGGTGGTAATGCATAGAGAGGTTATAATTCCTAACACTTAAGGAAAACACGGGCTAGAGACCAATACTTAGAGGGTGTAGAGTAGGGTTGCAAGAGTATAGATTGTAAAGTTTTCGGTGAACTAGAAAACCGAGTATGAGGTGTAAATGTTATTCGGGTGAGCGTAGAAAAGCCGATTGTGATAGTGGAGATCTCCTTAATGTGAGGAGCGGAGACGTAGGTCGTGAGGACCGAACTCCGTGAACATATCGTTTGTTTGTGATTGCTTGGCGCACTTATTTTTATGTTCATATATTATATCTCCTTTATCTATTGTTCATTGTTTATATTCCCACTATCTTGTCCGTGTTCATATTGCCCTTGGTTTATTATCCTTTCACATATATTGTTCATATCTCTTGTGCTAGGATATATTTGTGTAGGCTGTCTAAAAATCACAATAGATAGTTGATTCCCCATCAAACATTGATGATAGAAGTTACAATCTGACGACTTCCAGAAGGCTACAATTTGAAGACTTTCACGTAGATCGCTGAAGGTTATAATCTGACGACCTTCACGACAACTGATAGAAGCTCTAATCAACAGCCTTCACAACAAACATCAGGAGTTACAATCTGACGACTCTCAGATATCAAAGAGCTAAAGTAAAGATTACCAAACAACGATCTTTATAACGTTCTGACAGAAAGAGACTATAAATTGACGGTCTCTTCAAACTAAGACGCGGAAGTCCTTCCCGCATACCAGCATCAAGACGCATCGCGTTCACAGCCATGGACGCAGCTTAGATTCAGCTGCCAACGCTGCCAACGCAGCTTCCAACGTCGCCAACGCAGCTTCCAACGTCGCCAACGTAGCTTCCAAATTGCTGCCAACGTAGCTTCCAACGCTATTAATATAGCTTCCAAATTGCTGCAAACGTAGCTCAGATCCAGCTTCCAACGCTGCCAACGCAGCTTCCAACGCTGCCAACGTAGCTTCCAAATCGCTACAAATGTAGCTCAGATCCAATTGCTAATGCTACTAACGTAGCTTCCAATTGCTGCGTCTGAGCTTCCAGACGCTGTGTTCAAGCTTCCAGACACTGCGTTTGAATACAGAATTCACGCCAGAACACGGATTTTACGTTTGACTCATTCAAACACGAGTTGAACGATTTCAAAATCATTTTTCACGATCTGAGGGGATCACAACTCCACTTATGAGTGATTTAAGGGCACGGTTACATCCTATGAGCCCCACTTAGGAGAGAATTATGGGGGCGGTTACGCCCTTTAATCCCCTATAAATAACTAAGAAATTAGCTTAGTTCATATCTTTGATCCTTGATCCTTCTCTTTGGCAGCAAAGAAGAGATCTTTGGGGCAATTGCTGGAGCTTTGGAGATCAGCACGAGGAGCTTTTTGGGCTTGGATCCTAGAAGATTTTTGGAGATCTAGAGATCAGCAAAAGGGGATCTTTGCTCAATCTCTGGAGTATTCCTTGGAGCTTTCATCCTTGGCTTATTAACCGATTTCGATTAAATCAACTCTTTTAAAGAGTTTAAACTCGCTCTGAGTTATCAACTCGTTCAGAGTTTTAAACTTGCCACATAAGTTCTCTACAACGTCAAATCGTGAGGAGAAGATCACGTTCTAGTGAAACAAGACGTCGGATCATCAACGAGAAGCAAACTCGACGCGAGCACTCGAGGGAAGCATCCCATCGCCACCGTGAAGAACCTAGAATTAAACAAAGGGGAGAATTCAGATCATTCTCCTCTCTTTTGTAATCATAAAATTCAATTGTAATTGAAATCGAGGGAATACAAATCAAATTTCTTTCATTTTTATTTACTCCAAATTTTCCACCAAACAAGTTGTTAATTAGTTTTAAATTGGCATAAATCAGATTAGATTAGCATAAACCCTATTCACCCCCCTCTAGGGTTCTTTCCTAGTGGCATTAGGGTTGATTTCAATAAGATATTAATTTTTAAATCTTGATTGGATCGAGAAAGTGGTACGCGACTTGGAAGCTATATACTTGAGACTCTTATGAGTTGTTGTGCATGAGTAGCTTTAAATACTAATGACCAGTAGGCATGCATGTTTGATTGTATACTTTTTGTTTGTTCTGGTCTCGATTTGTGTTGACTTTTACAGTTATTCTCATACGTTTTCAGCATCTTGGACACATGCACACCTCCCTCTGTTTGGCCTATCTTCTCTTATCTATTCTCTACATCGATTCTTCATGAGTGTATCCTTTAGGATATTCTCTATATTGTCTTTGTCTTTGTCTTTATCTTTGTCTTTGTTTCTTTTCTCACTTGATGCTTGTTGTGAGTTACTTTCTGGAGAACCCTAATTTATTTTCTCTCTTCTTCCTCCAGGCGGTGGAAGCAATCAGTTTTGGACAATATTCTACGGCTGAGTAGTTTTACCCTCCTAAAAGTTGGTAAGTGATTATTTTTACAGTTTTTCCTTTATGTATAGTTTTCTAGTTCAGAATCCCATCATGCTATGAAGTTATAGTTCTTTTGCTCGATTTAGTATAGTTTGACCAGATTTAACTTTTATTAATTTTGCTCACATCACCTCAGCTGCTTAATATATGAGGCTTAAGTATGTGCATAAGAACCCATTTGACCGATTTATTTTTATCCTTTTTCAGCAGGAGTTTAGATAGATGAGGCTTAAGTATGTGCATGAGGACCCCTTTGACCTAGTTCTCGTATACATACTGTCAGTGAGTCATGTTCCCATATCCGTATCTAGGACATGGGGCGTGATAGTTTATGAGAAAGTTCTTGTGATAGTGTAGTTAAGTGATCATTGACTTTATCATTTTCATTTTTCGAATTATTCAACTCTTGAGTGAACACACTAATTTTTGTCGTACGAGAAGAACATTCATTGCAATCATTAGATGAAGGGTTTAAGTTTATTGTATTAGATACACTCAATTCTAAAGTAGAAGTTTCTACTTCTCAAGAAGTTATATTTATCAGCAAATTTTTCAAACTAACTTATCTAAATTGTCTAAGGTGTCATCCTCGGCCATGAGATGATTACTTCTCTTATCATCACTTGAACTTGTTTTTGACTTATCATCATCACTCAAGAAATCTCATGATGTTCCCTTGAAGCTCTTGTTCTTCCCTTTATGATCCTTGTTCGTGAGAGGACATTCATTTTTGAAAAGATCAGGTTTCTTACAACAATGACAATCCAATTTAGCATCTAAATTTTTATATTTATTTTTTCTCTCCTTAGAGAAGCTTTTGTTGTCTATTGCATATAAACTATAATTTATTATTCGATCTCAGGAACTGTTTGAAACCTTTGACCACTAGTCCATTTTGCCTATACCTTCATCCTCTGAGTCCAAGCTTGCCTCCTTTTTCGCATTACTCTTCTTAGACTAAAGAATCATTGACTTCTTATTTAGGCCACCTTCAGATTCTCATCTCTCCTTCAGTCTTACTTCATAGGTGATAAGGTTTCCTATAAGGTTCTCATAATTTAATTCAAAAAAAATTAAAAATTTTCTCAATGGCCATTACCTTTGGTTCCCAGTCTTTGGAAAGGGGATGAAGGACCTTTCTCACAAGCTCTTTGTTTTCATTGTCTTTCCCCAAGGCATTTGATGTGTTCACAATGTCCTGAATTGAGTGAACATGTCTTGAATGCTCTCTGAAGAGTTCATTCTGAAATTTTCTTACTTGCTGAGAAGCATGGTAAGTTTAGCCTCCTTTACTTGTAATGTCCGTTCATGTGCAACTTCCAAGTTATTCCAGATTTCTTGCATAGTAAAACAAGTCGACACACGATTAAATTTCTTGTATTTACTGAGCAATAAAGAGCATTCATATAAATAATGAGTAAAGCTTTTTGTCATTAAGAGTCCATATCTCTAGGTGTGACTACGATGGTCTCACCAACAATGGTAGTTGGTTCACTACACTTAGTCTCAACAATATTCCAGTCGTCATAGTCAGTGGAAAGAAGGAAGACTCTCAAGTGCACTTTTCAATATGTGTAATTTAACCCTTGAAAAGAGGTGTCGGTTAACTGCATGTCCCTTAACAAAAACTATTGTGGCAGTCAAACTTGACATCTCTATTCTAAGTCATGAATCCTAAAAATGAGAAACTAGACTCTGATATTACTTGTTGGATCTGAGGTGCAAGCCTACCATGGGTGAATAGGATTACCTATAATGTTTTGTGTAAACACAAATTATGCAACAAAATTATCAAAATACATCGATAAATGGCCCATAATCAATAATACCAAACATGAAAACAACCAACCAGAGACATATGAAATTTTAATAGTGGTTCAGATAAAACAATCCTACATCCGTCTCTTACTTCTCATGAAGAGCACCTAAATCACAAATCCGATTCAGTAGGCATACAAGACTGCACTCTAGTTTATCCCAAAACTAGTCGCACAATAAGAAACTGCTAGCCCTAGTTAATTCTCAACCCTCAATTTAAACGTTTTGAGTACGACATAAAAGAAGTTAAATACAATGGAAAAACAAGTAATAGTTAAGCTCAAAACAAAAATGATCTTACAGCCCTTTTATTTAGCAAAATGTTATTCAAATAATTGAAGTGAAGCTTGATGAAGAATGGGGATCATGATGAACTTTAACTATGGCTCTTCTTGTTGTGAATTGATCGGATGATGTTATTCGTAGCGAGTGAGTGATCAACAACGCTCCAGGGATTAAAAAAGGTTCAACTCTCCCAAACCCTAATAAGAGAAGATCAGAAGTTGATATGCGATGAACAGCTGAGATTAAATTTACCATATAACCATCGATGGTTTATCTCGACCATTGATGGTGTCAAAGTGACCATCGATGTTCGATGACCCCATCGATGATCTGAACCTCTGTAGACATTTGCATGACCGATGATCTATTGCATCATTGATGGTCTCATGGTCACCATTGATGGTCAATGTGAAACGATCAACGGTCCACAAGCTGAAATAAGCTATTGACCTGATTTTCAATTCATTTTGCCTCATTCTCGTTTCATACCTATACATTTTCTGTACTATACTAGATCATCTCAAATATAGATTAGACTCAAATGAATGTTTGTTATTATACAAACAATAGTTATTGTACAGATAACGTTCTAACAGACTATAGGATCAAAAACAGCTTTGACAATGGTGTGAGGACAAGCATTTGATTTCAACTCTTTTTTAAATAGGCTATGATCTTATTAAGGTTCTCCATTATTACTCCTTAAACTATTAGTTTTCACATGCCTCCTAAACTGGTCAATTCGCTCTCTGCTTACCCCTTAGGCAATGGTTGGTCTCACTTTGCCCCTAAACTAATGAATTCATCCGTGTTTACCTCTTGAACTAAAAACTTTAGTACTAGTTATCACCACTGATTTATTACGTTTCAGGTGTTTTATTTAACTTAGGTGAAAAAATTGAAGTTTAGATGGCAATGTGGGACCGAAAAAAGGTTCAATGGGTAAAGAGAAAGTAAATTCAATAAATTAGGAGATATATAGATACCAAAAATAGTTTAGAGGACAACTAAGGATTGGAACCATTTAAGAACAAAATTCATATCACAGTTATAACAAAAAACCTAATTCTGCAATGCTGCCCAATCCTCACTTCAATTGAGCTTACGTATACAAATGAAGAATTACCCACATATAATACAATCTAAACCACTATTATCTCCCATATCAGTACATATACAACAACAAAAAAAGGTGGGAAAGCAAAGAATTCTCTATTGTCCTACCCCCACCCCTGGGCCCGGTTGACCCACCAAAAAAAAAAAAAAACCATTTCTCCCCAAATCCCTTTCATGCTCACTCAGTCAATGCGCGTGCATTCTGTGCCCGTATCAATTTCACATAGAACTCAAAGGTTTCTCAGTGTCTCCACTCTGTCAACAACATCCAAATCTTTAATCCTATCGATATCAAAATCATCAAAGGGAACAAAAGCAGGCCTCCTCATCAATGGCAACTCTTTAGCCATACTCTCACTCATAGGAGAATGACTATTACTTTTACTCAGCTTAATATCCTTCCTCGCCCGTGTATTGCCCGTGGCAAACTCCTGGCTCTTGCTTATCCCCGGAGTATTCTTCCAATTACCTACATATTTTAATATCTCTTGGTCTTCTTGAGAAAGCATCGGTAATTGAGCACTTGATTTGTTTGCAGTTGAAGAGATGTTAGTGTTTTTTTCTGTGGGCGATCGGATTGGAGATTTTATAGGTGACCTGATAATTCCATTGCCAGATCTAGACTGAGTAATGAGATGATGAAGCCAAATTACTAGGTCTAGTATATAATTCTCAGTTTTATCCTTGTCGGCGTGGTATAGTGTCTCTATACGAATTAAGTTGGATTGTCCACCTGGGCTTCGGTTTAAGTCAGTCCTGAAAGTAAGAAAAAAACACAAAATAAGAAGTTGCAACAAGGTAGATTCCACAAGCAAAAATGAAACTTACGAGATTTCATAGAACTACATGAACTCTGAGGGGCCTTGCACAAAAACAACATAAATTTTTTTTTTAGAGAAACTATCACGAACACTTTTCCCACTAGACTATCATATCTGGCAACAGCTAAGGAAAGTTGCCATGTACTTCGTACCTGACATGTTTCTGACAATTTAATTTATATACCTTTTATATTATCATCTCCTATTAAGGGTAGTTTAGACTTTTTATCCAAGTTGTTAAAGCTATTAGCAACAATTCCAATAGTTTATGTTATCATTGCTGCAATCTTGAAAATTCATGGTAGTTTCATGCAAAACTTCTAAAGTCCACAGTAGTTCTGCAAGTATACCTGTAAAACAGTTGTCCTTATGAATATCAATGTTACCTATTACTAAGGCTTGCCCAATCAACAACAATGCATGTTTCAGCAAACAGTGTAATGTTAACTTATTTATGAGATATAGAAAGAAATTGTTCCGTACATCAAACAGATATAAAGGCTTAAATACACCCATTAGTAATGAAGGCTTAAGATTAGGAACTAGGACCTCGGAGAATGCAAATCATATGAGAATTAAAGAAACTAGGTCATTCTAGGGGCTGCAAAAACTTTCAGAAGACAACAAGAACAAAATGAATGATAGTTTTGATTAGGAACTAGGACCTCGGAGAATGCAAATCATATGAGAATTAAAGAAACTAGGTCATTCTAGGGGCTGCAAAAACTTTCAGAAGACAACAAGAACAAAATGAATGATAGTTTTGTTCTAGAGAAGAATTAACCCTGTGTTAGCCCATTCTCCAACCCAGCCAAAGCCGTGATGTGCCCTGACAAAGAATCAAGAATAGATTAAACATAAGAATCAAAGATTCTAAGTGATGTGAATATTTCAGTTGTGTAGATGGAATACTTGGTCGTGTTATTGGCAATAGGAACTAGCCATTTCAATGTTTTCTCCATTTCAGCTTTGATTTGAGGGACTGTGAGCTACACATGCACAAAAAAGAGAAAATATGTAAGTCAGGTATTAAAATGCCCAGTATATGAAGGCAGTCTCATTGATTAGTTCTCATTCTTGATTATTCCTGGAGCAAAACAGGGTATAAAGCTATATACCTCTTCCTTGACCTCAAACGATTGCAGTTTAGATCGCAAAGCAGATTTCACTCTTGGGGGCAGCCCTTGATATAATGAGTCCCTCGTGTTTGAAGGCACAGAATTCGATCGAGATACCTACATATAATGAACCAATAGTCAACAACATACATTATACATGAAGAAATATCTTACAACTTCTCTAAGAAACGTACTATAATAATGAAGGGAAAAACAAATGGATGGAAGTCGTATGTGTGAAGAGAAAAGGTTATTGTTGTTTACAGCCTTTGCCTTCAGATGAAAGCCAATGAACCAAACTTAATCAAATAAATTTCAGATGAAAATATTAAATATTTATATTTCTGCTCAAAGTAGTAACAAACAGCAGAGTTTCAACTACGTGTTGCTCAAAGTTGGAATCAAGATCCAAACATAGAAACTACAGCACAAGAGAATGACTCAGTACAGGAGGTAGAACCATGTTGATCCAACTAGCTTCAACATTGCAGACAAGATATGCTCATTTTAAAAAAGTTTGAAGGTAGTGGATCTTAAGGCGTAACATCACGAAGCAAAAGACTGAACCAAAGAAAACAAGAGCGGTGAAAACTAAAATATAGATGGGATGTTATAAAATTAAGAAGAGAGGAAGGAACTTACAAGAGTATCAATTTGACTAATAATATTTGCATAGTGCAATGCAAGGCCAGCTGAACCTAATCTTTGGTGACTGTTGATGGATTTTCTCACAGGTCGATCTCCATCTACAATTTACTCCAAATTAATTATAAAATACAGAAAACGCATTATGTGACAAACAGGCAAGAAAAAAAGAAAATGTATATTTTATTATTGTTAAAAGACTAAAAATTTACCTCAGTGAGTCTTCAAATCATAACTGTCAAATCAATTATATGGGCAAACCTTATGGATCCAATTCTATTGATATTATTATCAGAAATTTAGGGTAAAGTGATCTGTTTCACTCTTTGGCTTTGTTGTGTCTTAAAGTATAATATCCGTTTAATTATGCTGACTGACTTTATGGGTTTTATAGCAATCTGTGTCCGCAGTCACCTCGGCCAGGAATCGGACACCGAATTTAAGGGTTAAAGCTGTGGAGCTTTTGACCCTAAAAATTCTCTCACAAAATTCTCTCACGTCTTTAATGGATCCTTATTGATAGGAAAAGCATTACTAACGATGCAATGGAAAAAGATCCAACTCTACAAAATTGTTGAAATATTTTCACACATTCATGATATATATGACAACACAAGGTTATACTTCACTTGCATGTTGCATCCCCAAGCATAAAGACAGATACCTCTGTAGTCTGACCAGTGGCTGTCTCAGCTCAAAGTTGCATGTGCTTGTGCAACAACTTTACTTCAACTTTCTTAGATAGGTTTCCAAGTTTATTTTCATTGAAGAGACCCAACACTTTACTTAGTGCATCAATAGAGGCTACCAAGACAATTGGTTAAAAAAGTTTCACAAAAGACAAACTGCAACAATTTCCCTAGTAGTTGTTCAAAGTTGTTCGACCTTCAAAATCGTGCCCTGCTATTCCACCTAACAAGACAACAAAATCTTTGACTTTGAATCACCTACCTGCCTTCATTAGGCCTGACTAGCCGCAAAACAAAATATGAGTGTTGTTGCAAGAAAATTTATCTTTCAACTAGAACCCTAGATGCTTATTTAATGCTAATGTTGGCTTTTCTCCTTTAAAACTAGATTTATCCCCTAAAACTAGCCACTCCACAACAACATATATACTAAATGAACATAGTTTGTAACTGGGTCAGAGACCATTTTATAAGTCAGAATTTTTTTGACAGCAACAGCACTTATACTAAGTGGAAATTTGAAATTCAGACTGTTATATTTACAAAAGAAAGGACAAGAAAGATAAATAGTAACTTTGTCAAGTTTAAGCATGTCCTGGGAAATGGCTTATTTAAGGAAAAACACAATGTACCTGCAGTTCCGAAGGCATCATGAATTTCCAAATGTAAAACGTGAACGATGTCTACAAGCTTCTCTATAACCTGCAATGAAGGTATATCATAGTTTGTTATAAAAGTCTTTATTTGAAACAACTAGAATTTGAAATTGGTATAAATGTGCGCTGACATCTTGAGCAAGACATTAGATGTCATAGAAATTTTTTTTTGTCTCCCCCCCCCCCCCTCTTTGTTTGGCCCAGTGCACAAGGCCTCCAACACTGTGGGCTTGGGGAGGATCAGATGTATGCAGCCTTACTCCCTCATGCGAAGAGGTTGTTTCTGAGATTGGAACCTATGACCTCCAAGTCACAAGGCAGCAACCTTATCGTTGGGCCAAGACTCAACGTCTATGTCATAGAAAATGTTGAATAAGAAAAATTACATGCAAAGGAAGAACAGAATGGCGCTTAAAGGTGTAATTTAAAAAATTTATATCGAGGTTAATAAAAGATTTAACTAATAAAATAAGAATTAGCTTCTAAGTTGTGCTCCTTACTCCTTAGTGAGCTTAACTTAGTGACTGATGTGACATGATTCATAACACAGCTAACTAACGAACAAAGGCGTATGCTCCTAATGTTATTCTTTTGTGGCTAGCTATATAGCATTAACCCAGTAAGTTGAGACTGTTAACATAGTTGATTGTACATTCCTGATTGTTTCCTTTAGTGCCAAATTGTTTAGAAGACTAGCAAAAATTACCCTGAATACAATGAAGAGAATTATCCCATTTCTCCCAAAAGCTCTATAATTATCAGAGACATAATTATCAGAGACAGTAATCGAGCTGGGTCAACCTTCCCTACAACCTTTTAAAGTTGGAGTCATGATCCATAATCAAATTTTAATGTAGGAAAAGGCAAACATGATTATGAAGGCTTGAATATCACATGTAACTTAGTACCAGACTTACCTCTTCTAAGCTCCTTGACCACAGTGATTTTTTCTTTAAGCTCTTTACGTGTTTCCGTTGGCTCTTCAACTCTTGCCTTAGAATTTGAAGATTATCACCTATAAATCAATGGAGAAATATATGGTCGAAGGAAAATTAAGATCAATATAAAATTCATTCCAATAAACTTTACTTTATACAAAATCGCATGCTTAAATTAAACACACCAATACATGCTTAATCCAATATGTTTGGAAGTACAAAAAAAACAGCATGATCATAATTCGTAAATATAGGGCTAACAATCAAAATAGAAATGTTATAACTTTTAGCTTCAGTAAATATATACGGGTTTGATGGTTGTGAGGTGGCGGCTCATTTAATAAATAAGCTACCAAGAGATACAAATGGTGAGGTTCACACGTTTTGATGTGACAAACAGGGTGGGCATCACCACATGGCTATATTTTGGTATTTGGTAAGCTCATTTAGCCCAATGAGCTGCCACATCATACCCATTTTTTCTTTTATATGTGTGTGTTATATATATGTATATGTATATGTATATTTGTATGCATGTGTGTGTAAGTGTAGTGTGCAAGTATATGTATGTGTATGTGTATGTGTACATATATACATACATATACATAAGTGTGTATGTGTGTGTATATAGAAAGAGAATAAAGTTAGAATAAACTTAAGTTGATAGAAGCTCTTGTCTAGCAACTTTTCTACCCCTTGATTTTGCTTTGAAATTATGTACTACACATTATGGCTATCTTTGAGATTTATGCCTTGATGTGTATCACATGCTAGCGTTAATCTCAAAGCAAAATTAATCGATAAAAAGTTGGTGGGTAAGGTGCTTCTACCAACCTCTCGTGAAACCATGGTAACCTCATATGCTACTTTATAAAAAACACTACGACCCCTCCATCAAAAATCATGCTGAATAACTAATCCCCTAATTTAGGGTTAATGTTGAAAAATTAAACATATAAAAGATTATAAAACAAGTCCTTTCTATTAGAAAATACAAAGATAAATCACTTTAAACTTGAAAGTATATTTACAATATAAATAAAGTACTTCTAGTCAATAGACAGAAAATATTGTAAGGAAATGATGAAAACTATATGCTCATTTATAATTTTACTTCTAGTCAAAAAAATTGATCACAAAATTGTTATGCATACTACTTGACTAGTAATAATAAAATAATATTTTTGAATTCATTACAAAATTAGAAATTATTTCCCAATTAATTAATTGTTTAACTATAAATAAATAAATAAAATTTTCTAAAGAATAATTTAATAAAAGTTAAATATATTTAAAATAACATTGTATTTGTAGAAATCAACTATTTTCTTTATCATTCAACTATTTAATAATTTAAGTAGCCTAACAACTAAACGGTTAGTTCTAACCTAAATTTCATTCTAATTAACTCTAACTCGAAGGAAATGATATTTAGATCAGAGAGAGCTGGGGAACAAGATTGTCATGAGAAAATCAGGGAGGCCTAGACGTGGGAAATGGCGAATTGATGGAGAGAAAGATTGCGGGGGAAGAGTATTAAGGAGAAGAATAGAGAAGGAAGAGGATTGGAGAAAGGGAAATTAGGAGCTCGCCTTAGCGCCTTGCATATTACCAGGCGATAAATGTTACTAAAGCAAACACTTTTTGTCACCTCAGGAGCTCGCCTTAGCACCTCATGACCTTGTCTTGGCGCATCAGGCGCAGCACTTGCCTAAGGCTTGTGATGCAAGACGTGTGATGTTTGTCTCTATTTAAAATTTTGACGGTATGAAATGTGTCCGATAAAGTAAAGTTTTCGTTATTGAATTTCTGGTTCTTTTTTCTCGGTCGATTGTTTGCCCTTTTTGTTGTAATGTACTTTATTATTTATATCATTTGGCTGACATGCCACAAGTCGAACCTTAAAGTTTAAAGTTTGCTACTTAATAATCAATGTTAGGAGTACTGGTTAATATTATTATTTGGTATTTGTTGCTTACTGGCACTAATTAATTTGTCTTGTTACTATTTATTGATATTTGCATTTTATTTATAATCTTTATGAATGTTTGGAATATTTATCGCCTTTGTGAAAAATGGACCTCATTGCCTTGACCTCATCTTTTGCTTTTAAAACACTGGAAAAAGCACTACAGAATTCCATTAGAAATCCTTGGATCTAGGCTTCAAGCAATCCTAATGTAAGGTCCAGCAACTCAAAACCCTTTTCATGGAGTACAAGCACAGTTCTCAAGCATAATTAACCATGGGCGAGAGCAACTAGTATTCGCTTCAAATGAAAGTACCATCACACAATAAAAAGATATAATAAGGATATGATTAGACACCAAAATGGCAAACTACCAGACAAGTTTATAAGAGTGAAATAAAAGAGTTACAAACCTTTCTGTACTGCATTCGAATTCTCTTCTTCTTGAAGTTTCCGCCGATAATCTTGTTCAAATCTATCTAGGGCATGTGATTCATGATACAGCTCCTAAAAGTAAAAGAACATAAGTGAATACTGATTATTTTGTTAATTAGAAATTATTAAGAAGCAACAAAACCTTAATCTATCCAGTTAAGAAACTTATACAACCGTTGGTGATGATCAACCTGTAAACTTGCAATCAAACTGTGAGGTTATACTGTAAAGAAAAACCACTTCAGTGTCTTGATTTCTAGCATGTGTCTATTTGTAACAGTTATCTAGTGTGATGTGATAATTCTCTTAGGCTCCTCACAATCATAATTCAAGGAAGCTCCATTCATACAATGAGTTTTCACGCCAACATGAAGCCGCCTTGTATTGGTTAAAGGTAGATGGGACCAAAATGTTGGTGAAAGAGTTCTCCAATGTAGGGGAAAATGAAACTTTTCACATCAGGGTTACAATGGCTAAATGAAAGCAGAATCTTTTCTTATACAGCCTAGAGAAAGGATTTTTTTACCTTGGTGCATGAGAAACATCTGGCCATGTATTACCAGAAGAGAGAGAACAAATCCACGAAAATTTATACAGAGAAAATGTATGATAATTGGGTTGATTAAAGATTTGAAAGCACAAGAAAGACAAAATGGACATTATGTCAAGAAGGATAAAGTTTGCAAATTCTCAGACATATAATAGCACAATAGCAAGATGCAGTCTCAACAAATATCATCATGTTAATTCTCTGAACAATAAAATAAGGATGGAATGTGAAAATAGACTTAACTCTGATTCTTCTTCGAACAAAGGATATAATCAATTATTGGATCATTTACTTATAGTGTGCAAGAATCGAACAGAGCATGTGTACTGAAAATGTAGAACTGTTTATATTTCAAACAGATGAAGAATGAATATACAATAGATGTGGAAAGTCCGCAAACTTGTATGCTAAGTAGCAAGCACAATTATAGTATGTCCTCAAACATTCAATACCAGAATTCCAAACAGCCTCCTGACTTACATCTGACAATAAGAACAAAATACTTACAGCTGTATTCTTAACCAATGTCATCATTTGTTGCATCATTTCAGTTGCCTCTTCTTTCAGATGCTTTTGGGATGTAACTTCTGATTCTAGTCTATAGCAATGAGGTGGAAAAGAAAATATTGCACATCAAATGATGAATAGTGAATCCAGTAGTAATACATTAATTAAGTAATTGATTACTTACCGGGCAAAGTAGCGGTCTAAGTTATGCCACTGAGGATCCTTGCAACGATTACCAAATCTAACTACCTCTCCTGAAAATATTTTCAACTCTTCCCTGTTGAATTACATCAGAAGCCGATAAGCTTTTCTAGTCATGAAAGATAGAATTATAAAATTTCACATACTAAAGCAGCACAAAGGTCCAAAACAAATCAAGTCTATTTGAACCTTTTGTCATTCGCAGCTATCCTCAATAATTCATCCATATCTTTAGATATTAAAAGCCGCACACCCTCCGAAGGAATGACCACTGTTTTCAAATGTTTCATGCTTTCTTTAGAAAGTGATTGCATGAGATTGGCACCTTTAACTATCGTGTTGGCAACCTCATAAGCCAGAATGGATATTTTGTTTCCTTTTAGGGCTGTCCCTGATACAAAACTACTATTGATGTTTAACCCAGTCATGCTACTACCAAGGGTATCTAACACATCTACTGCTTTGCCAAAGCCAACAGTGCCAGCCCTTCCCAAAAGAGAACTCACTTCTGAAACCTGCGTCCAAAAGAAAGCTGCTAAGTATATTTCACCAAAGAATCTCGACTTAAGGCAGTACATTTCACTCACTTTAAGGCCTTGATTACATTTACAAGCAGTCAAGCACTATGGGATATCTTAAATTAAAAGCAAAAGTAGTCCATTATCACAGATATACACGTATCAGCATGCTTAACTGTAGGATGTATTTGGAAACAATAGAGCGCTAAATGATATAAGCTTTTACATGTATCCATAACCTCTGGGATGGCTTGGGAATTCATGTATAATTGAGGCTACATATACTGCAATTTACATATATCCATAACCTCTTCTACCTCTGCTTTCATTGTCTATTTATCCATCAACTAGACGGCATTCCTAGGCACTACTGCTATGAATCATGAGTAAGCTTTAAGATACAAAATTGACGTGATCAATCAAGCACGCTGGGTCCATGGTTCCTAGCTGCAACAGAAACATGCCATGCAACTTTGCAGCAAATTTGAATAAGGACAAACTACAAAACTAATGAAGGTCATATCTTACATATACATTGAACTAAATTAAGATCTCTTCTCAATTTTTTCACAATTCACAGCTTCATCGATGTTGATGATTCCACTTCTAGAGCATTTATATGTAACTAAGTAAATCTTCTTAATGGAACTTACATATATGTTTTAGTTTAAACTTAGAAACAAAACACATAATAAGAATCATCAGTCAATAGCTTCATAACCAGACGCCAAACAAGCATGAGAACTCATTGTATTCCATGTCATTCTGATAAAATCCTCCTGCATACCAATAATAAAACCAAAAACATCAACACTTGCCTTGGTGGTTTGCTTAGTTTTAGTCGCTCTCTCCGAATGAACCCTTGACAACTGAGGTTTCTTCGGCTTCGGAACACCCGGGTCCGAAAATGAGAAGGCATCACCTTCTCTAAACTCCACCATTGTTTCTTCAGCTGGTGGCTCCATGAGATCATGACCTCTGACGCCATTGATGTTAAGAGTAATATCACTAGGGGATTTATCTACAGCTACTGCTCTTGAGCAAATACCCCCCATTTTATTAATCTAACCCTATTGAACTATATCAGCTTCTTGCTTGTTAGTAGTAGAAGAAGAACTCTGTCGGAATTACAACAAACAACTCCAATCCATAAACAAAGCCCTGCAAACAACTAGAACCAAAATCATCAGCATATAGGACATACCCAGATCAGCAAAATCAAATAATAATTAAAAATAAAGAAAACCCTGATCAGAAATTGAGTAACTAAGAAAGAATTAGAAAAATCTCACCTTTGGATGGCAAATGGAGAGAATAGGGGATCAATACACAGATGGATCTATCAAGAACTGATCTTTTTGCTTCCAGTGGCGACGGCAGGGATTAAGAGAGATTATGGAAGCGAGAAAAGAGACGGGTCTATTTGGATTCAACATGCGACAACTGAAGAAAATAATGAATAATGGTGATGATATAAATAAATATAATAATTTTATTCATAGAAGGAAGGGGCAAGCTTATTACGTACCGAAGAAGAGCTAGTCAAAGCCAAACTCATCCAAGTCTACTCCTACCTCTTTTATGGCTTGTTTGGATGGAGGGTAGAGAGGGGAAGGGAAGGGAAATTTCATTTTAATCTTGTTTGGGAGTTTCATTTTGGAGGGTAAAGGAGGGGAAGGGAAGGGAAATTTCATTTTAACCTTGTTTGGGAGTTTCATTTTGGAGGGTAAATGAGCGGAATGGAGGAGAAATTTGGCCCAAATTCTTACACCCCAAATTGGGGTGTAATGGAGGGGAAGGGAAGGAAGGGGAATTTTTACCCTTCCTTCCCCTTCCTTCCCTTCCCTAAGGGCTTGTTTGGATTTGGAGGGGGTGAAGGGAAGTTAGGGGAATCTAGGGGAAGTTAAGGGAAGGGAAGGGAAGAGAATTTCTAAAACTTGTTTGGGAAATTAGTAAGGTGAATCAAGGGGAAGTTATTTCACCCCGTTTGGAAAGTGTAATAATGAGAAGGGAAGGGAAGGGAATGTATAAAAATTGACATAAACACCCTCACATATTGTTAAGTTATATTGTTGTTAGAATTTAGCTAGGGGTAAATATGTCTTTTTACATTTGTTGTATTCCCCCTCTTTACCTTCACCCCCATTACACCCCAAATTGGGGGGGAAGAAATCCTAGTGTTTTCTCACCTCCTTTCACCTCCCCTCACCCCTATTAACTTGCTATATTTACTTCCCAAACAAGGTTAAAAGTTACCCTCCCTTCCCCTCACCCCCGTTACCCTCAATCCAAACAGGGTCTAAGTAAACTCCCAAACACACCATTACTCTCTCGAAAACTTCTTTAGTTTGCTTTTTCAGAAAATCTTATTGGGTTTTTTCAATATTAGTCCCCCATTTCATATTCTAAAAGAGCCCCTCAAATCCTGCTATCTTGAAAGAAAAACATTACAGGCACATCCTCTACCACACCTCCGATCATACCCCCTCTCCCTCTACAGTGCAGGGGGGTCTACCTGAGATTTTTTAAAAATCTCAGGTGGGGCCCCCTACACTGTAGAGGGAGAAGGAGTGTGGCCGGAGGTGTAGCAGAGGGTGTACCTGTAGCGTCTCCCATCTTGAAATTAGTCTCCCACATATTTGTGTGCTTTGCATCGGTTTCCGAAGCTTTCATATTATAAAATTAGTCCCCACATATTTTAAATGTTAGTCATTCTAGTTACCAGCGGATTCTCATAAGATTAAGGGGACTAATTTCAGAATGCTTAAATACTGGGGAGACTAATTTAAATATGAAGATTTTGGGACAAATCTCAAAACAGTTAAGATTTGGGATATTGATTTGAAATATCAATATTTAGGGCTTTAATTGCAAAATATATAAGATATGGGGGGCCTAATATCAAAAGAAACAATCTAAATTTATGAGTTGTTAGTTGTTACTATTAATAGGGTTAACTACACGCACCTACCAACTGCTTCCTTGATTTTTTTGATTAATCGTGGATAGATCCCTTTAACATTGTAGTTTTGAATTTACTATTTAATGGTATGTTTATAGATAGATCTCTAACCCACAGGGATGACGTAATGGTGTAACGCTCTGTTGCACTCCTGTTGGGGATGTACCATAAGAGGCTAGTCTCGTGTTTGAATCCCGAGCAGATAAAAAACCCTTGGGTAAAAGCAAGTGAGGAAACCAAAAAAATTGATAGATCTCTTCAGTGAACATTTTTGAACTTTTTTACAGTTCAAAAAAAGAGAAAATTGTCTTTGGGCAACATACTGCATAAGACTAAAAGAGTAAAAAGTTTGATTTAGAGGTCTACATGCAAAAATTACATAAGTGATGGCTTTAGATCTCCTATCCTAAATTTTTCTTTTTTCTCCCCCTATTTCTAAAGGTTGAGTCTGTGTAATGTGTTGATTATGATAAATGACAAAAGAACCCTTGCTATAATAAAGCCATGGTTAATTACAATGAAAAAAAATATGAACATATTTTTAAAGAATAAAGTTATTGGTGACTGTAAAAGTTGCAATTCTTTTGTACCGTCAATTATGAAGATGTGGGAAGGAAATTCAATTCAAGCCAACTTATTCTTTTGAATATACTAGGTTAGAAGCACGTACTTGCGCAAGGTTAAATATTATGATTACTTATTTTTGGTCGATTTTCTTATTGTGAAATATTTTTTTAATTTTCTGTGAAAAAGTAAAATAATTTATTGTCTACGTACTTATATAGTTAATCAAGAGTGTTGTACCCTGCAAATAATTAGCGTTAATCTTTTTTGAGTTGTCGACACGCATCTCACTCCATGTCAGATTAGACATGATTAGAGCCCACACGACTCGAACCGCTACTGCGGTCCACTCTATAAATTGACAACTTACATGATCGACTTGAAAGCCGGTATTTGTAGACCTACCTATCAGATCGAGCGCACAAGTCTCCACACTGAGCTCACTATCTCAACTGGCAACTCACGTAGCCGAGTAAAAAAACAGTGTTAGTTGGCCCTCCACCGGACAACTGAAGAGGCGGTACTTCTCGCCCTTCTCACAATGAGTTGTCCCTTCTCGACAGGCAGCCCAACTTATCCCTTCTCGACAGGCCGAATAGAAAGGCGGTCTTCTTCGAGCCTCCCATCAACAGCCAATCACCATCACGTTAAATGCAGGGTCAAAAATCATCATCACTCTAGCCCTAAAAGTCTTTATGACTTATCAGGCTCCGTCAGCACCAAGCGGTTGTTGTCACTTTGCACTAACCATTTGGATGACCTATCCTCACTAGCAGCCAACACATGTCAGCTATCTGCTAAGTCAGCTACCTCCCTAGACTCGGTTCAAGTTACATATCTGCCCTTCTGATCCTCTATAAAAGGAAGCCTTGCAGGTCAAGGTAACTTTTAGGGTCTTTCACACAACTTTGAAATTTTCTTCATCTCACATTTTCTCATTCAAGTTCATATACTGACTTGATCGTCAGAGGAGCAACCGGAGATCCTAACTCCGGCCTCCTACAAGTTCTTTATGAGCAGGGAAGAATAGCAATCTACAGAGCCAGTCATCTGAATGGGTTTAAGGACCCTAACTCTACTTTAATCTATAAATAAACCTACTGCTAGATAACTGACATCAACAGTTTAGCACTCATCTTGGGGCCTTTCATCCTTCTTCATACGAGATGTCTAGCTTTGAGCGACCTGGTTGAACTTTCGACCCACTCCCTGAAGAATTCCTTGTGGGCTATGTCACTCAAGCCCGGTTGGAAGAATCTGCGCAAAGGATCTCACAATCTTTCTAGCAACAGTTTGCTACGTTCACCAATGAACTCCTTAGCCAAATTCTTCCCCAACAACCCTCATCATCATTCATTCCTCCACCTCCAATGGGTCTGCCATTCGTTCTCCTACAGCCTAAGCATGCAGCCGAAGCTGGATAACAAGAAGACTATGTTGAGCACATCTTGTTAGATATAGGTGTCCTACATGCAATAATTGTATATTTTAACATAACCTATAAGAATATAACATCCTTGTTTAAAATGATAGTATGTTATTTTAGTCAGTTATTTATCTGGTATTTTTTAAATAAAGATAAAGTCCTTAGAATGATACTAGACTATCAGAATTTTGATAGTGATCGTAATGAAGAAGAGATCTGATTAGTCGCTAACGTACATTCTAAAATGTTCCTAGTCGATGAAGTGTTGAGATAGGACATCATCACTTTGGTAAAACTAGTGTATACTCTATTTGTCCTTTAGAAGGACGATGATCCATCTCTTAGATCATTGATGTTGAGACATCAAGATATATGGAGAGGTTAATGAAGAGGCTCTCTCTCTCTCTCTCTCTCTCTCTCTCTCTCTCTCTCTCTCTCTCTCTCTCTCTCTCTCTCTCTCTCTCTCTCTCTCTCTCTCTTTCTCTTATGGAGAGGTTAATGAAAAATTAGCTAAGTGATTTTTTCCATAAGAGAATAAAAGAGAGCTCTACCTCTTACTAAACTCTAGCAATCTTTGAGTAAGAGGAAGTAGTAGGATTTTAAAGTACCTCGAAGTGGATATCTTGTCTTGTGTCTCAAGAAAACTCCAACTTTATCAAGCTCACTTGAAGACTTGGAGATCCACTACAAGGAGGTTTACAACAACAAGGAGAACGGGCTAGAAGTTGTTCAATCTACCATCGAATCACGCTACGAAAGTAAGCCTTCGAATCTCTTGGTTGCTCTCTTTATTATAGGGATCATGTTTGATTTAATTAAGATGGTCCTAGTTTGTATTTTATGCTCTCTACATGCTTAGTATTATTATACATACAGTCTTCTGTCGCGTATTGCATGTAGCTTACGCACGAGATTTCCAACATGGTATCAGAGCCATAGATCCATCTAATTAAATCTTAACATACACATCTAACTCATGGAGGACATTATTCTTGCTTCTAATTACTAGTGTAGATGAAACTAGTTAATTAATACAAGTTGTTTTTTAATTAGTTATACTAGTTGTTGATTCAAAAATGTTATTTTTAGTTCATAAGTTTTTAAGAGTAAAAACACTTGTATAAATTGTAAAACACTTATTTATAACTAGTGTAGTTGTATGTTAGAAGCATGATAGTCCTATTTTAGTTAGGATAATCCCTATGTTATCTAGTTTTCCATTTGTTGTATAACTAGATAGATGCATATTTCTTAATGTTGATTAAGTTATATGCTTTATATCTTCTTGCGTAGATATTATGTTTATTGATTGTAATGAACAACGATTTTCTTGTATTTATTGTATTCATGTAATATAGGTAGAAATGTAATATTATTTACAACCTCTACCCTCCCCGAGCATGGGCTACGCCTACGGGTTTAGGCACTTGCTCACCGATCATGGGCTACGCCTATGAGTATAGGCCCTTGTTCGGGTGGGGGGGTATGGTTGTTTAGTTTAGTTATTTCATTTATATCTTTTATTTTACATTCAATGCAATATTATTACCCATCCTATGAGATGGTTTTTTCCATTATAAATGGGGCTTGTACGTCCTATGTATATATGATTGTAATAATATAGGATTTGCAAGTAAGCTAGCATTGCAAGGGGTTGCAAATTGCTTACTAAAATATAATAAGTGTAGTTGCATTTTTATTACTTTAGTTGTCCACTACCATTTTATATTGCTTTTATATATATTAATATGTTGGTTGTGCCCCAATTTTAGATGTCAATACAATTTAGTGTTATATTCTGTAAGGTTTATATATCTATCTCACTAGAGAATATTTTATATTATAAAAACTCATTTTTAAACTCTATGAGATATGGCAATAAGAGTGTTGACCATAGAATGATGAGATCGACATTAATATCGCGTTAGTGTGAAAGATAAATAAACCTAAAACAGTTAAAAAATGTATTTAGAACAAACTTTTAACTAGTGTTAAGGAAAGTAATTATGAGATATAGCTCATGGGATGATGTCCACCTTAAGATTAGGGGTGATGCCCAATCTTTCGTGCTATAGTCTTAAAGAGCAGTGATAACTTAATTAAGATCCGATGAATATTTTCAGTGAATATCTCGGAACCCTCCCACCAATCTTAACTTACCTGACTAGTTTAATTATTGCAAGTATAAATATAGAGCATATTTAAATTATATAAAGTATGATTACAGTAAAAGATTTATGAAATCGTCAGTAGCCCTCCATCATTTCAGTTAAATACTACTAAGCTTATAAATACTTTGTTTGTTGGCTATCATCAAGGTAATACTATTCTATGGTTAAGTAGCATTCATCTGTATATAAGATATAAGGATAGCTTAAATTGGTTATGCGACTTTGTTGGCTTTCTTCAAGAGTTTGAACAAGTTAAATTTAAGCCAGTTAAGAAATTATGGGTCCAAACTTGACTAGCATTTTATGATTTGTTGGTTATCGCCAATGTCATAAAAGAATAGGGGTAAAATCATATTAAGAATTACAAGAGTGTAAAAGATAAAATTTGTCTACCAATTATTGACTGTATCAATTTGTTGGCTTTCGTTAAGGTTAATACATTCAATGATAATTGGATCTTTCTCCCACTTGAAAACAATGAGTTGTTTTCCGATCACCTCTTATAAGGTTTTGACGGACTCAAAAAATAATGGGAGGCATAACTTAGATAAAAATGAATCAAATCTATTTTATGTATTAAACATCTGGTAATATATCTTTTCTCTCTCTTTTAGGCCATTATATCTGGCTTAAAAATAATATCAGAACAGAACAAGTTAACCGATCCTAATTATATAGACTGGTTGAGAAATATTAAGAGTAACTATCCAGAATTCTTAGTCTCACTCATCAAGAAGAAGCAAGATGTTGCTTCATCTTCAGATGTGTTTGTTACTCACAATTGTTTTTCTATAAATCCTACATCTTGGGTATTAGATACCGGATCAGGATCTCACATCTGTAATTTGTTACAGTGGTTGAGAAGTTATAGGAAACTTGGAGCTGGAGAGATGACCCTACAAGTTAGTAATGATGCAATAGTTGCAACGCTTGTAGTAGGGGATTTTTATCTATCTTTGCCAAATAAAAATATTTTGATTTTAAATAGCTGCTATTTTATGCTAACTATGACGTGTAATATAATATTCATATCTTTATTAGATAAAATGGATATATATTCAAGTTGGAGAACAATGTTATGAATATCATATTTAATCAAAAGTTGACTGCTTATGGAACATTGTGTAATGGCATCTATATTCTTAATCAAAACACAATTCTGAATACCCATCACACTAATAAAAGAAAACACTCAGTTATGAACGACACTTTCTTGTGGCATTGTAGACTTGGTCATATTAATAAAGACAGACTTGGTGAGCTACATAAACATGTATATTTAGATCCATTTGACTTTAAGTCTTATGATACTTACAAGTCTTGTCTTAAAAGTAAAATGATTAAGACTCCATTTACGGGAACTGGAGTAAGAGTTACAAAACTCTTAGGACTGATACATAGTGATGTATGTGGTCCTATATCTACAATGGTCAGATGTGGCTACTCCTACTTTATTACTTTTACTGATGATTTTTTAAGATTTGGATATGTGTTTTTGACGAAACACAAGTCTGAAGGATTTAAGAAATTTATCAAGTATAAAAACGAAGTAGAGAACCAAACGAGCAAGAAAGTTAAAATTCTTCGATCGGATCAAGGAGGCGAATATTTAAGCTCAGAGTTATTAGGGTTTTAAAAGAGAATGAGATTCTCTCTCAGTTTACTTCACCCTTTACACCACAGCTTAACGGCGTGTCAGAAAGGAGGAATCATACCCTATTAGATATGATATGTTCCATGATGGGTAATGCTGAGTTACTTTTTTCATTATGGGGGTATGCGTTGGAAACAACAGCACACTTACTGAATAGGGTTCCAACTAAACCAGAGTCTAAACCTCCATATGAGATATGGTATGAGATGAAACCACATCTTAATTATATTAAGATTTGGGGATGTCATATGTATGTAGAAACACAAGATTCTAAAAAGTTAGAGGCAAGCTCAGTATTGTGTAAATTTATAGGATATCCAAGGAATTCTCATTTATATCAATTCTACCTCATTGATGAACAAAAGATAATTGTTTCTGGGTATGCTACCTTCTTGGAGAAGGAATTTCTTGAAAAAGAAATTAGTGGGAGCATTGTAGAACTAGGAAAAATTTCAAAAATACAAATCAATACTGATAATTTAGTAGAACCAGAAAATTCAGTTGTACCAGAAGAACTTCAACCACTCCGCAGATATCCAAGGCGATCTCATACACCTAAAAAACAATATGTTTTTCTTGTTGAAGGTAACATGTTTGATCATGTCATAGATGATGATGAACCTTTGAGTTATCAGCAAGCCTCTTAGAGTAGGGACTCTGGTGCTTGGCATGATGCAATAAAATCTGAAATAGACTCTATGTACACCAACATAGTATGAATCTTAGACAATGCTCCTAAAGGGGTGATACCCATAGGTTGCAATTGTTGTTTAAAAAAAGTTGGGTGTAGATGGGAAAGTAGAGACTTTTAAAGCTAGACTTTCATCAAAGACCTGGTTTAGACTACGATGAAACCTTTTCTCCAGTGGCTATGCTAAAGTCTATTTGGATCCTACTTGCTATAGCTGCTCACTATGACTAGATCTGGCAAAGTGACATCAAAAACTACATTTTTAAATGGTGATTTAGAAGAGTGCATATATATGTCTCAACCAGAGGGATTTGTAGTCAGTGGGAGCAGTGAAAAAATATGTAGGTTGCTTAAAGCCATTTATGGACTGAAGCAAGCATCGTGAAGATGGAACATCTGTTTTAATAATGCTATCAAAGAGTTTGGTTTCATCAAAAATCTAGATGAACCCTGTGTGTATAAAAGGACAATTGGGAGTATAGTATCATTTCTTATTTTGTATGTAGACAATATACTCTTAATCGAAAATGATATACCATCATTACAAACGGTTAAAATTTGGCTATCAAAAAGATTTTTTATGAAAGATTTGGGTGAAGCATCATGTATACTGGGTATTCAGATCTATAGAGATAGATCTAAAAGGATATTAGAATTATCTCAATCTAGATATATTGGCAAAGTGCTAAAACAGTTTAGTATGGAAAATTCCAAGAAAGGTTTCGTACTTGCATCTCCTGGAATCTCCCTCTCTAAAAAGATGTCTCCCCAGACTGATGAAGAGAGAAAACACGTGAGTCTAATTTTTTATGCCTCGCCAGTAGAATCGATCATGTATGTTATGTTATGTACTAGACCAGATATCACTTATTCACTCAGTTTGGTAAGTAGATACCAATCTAATCATGGAGAAGAGCATTGGAAAGCGGTCAAAAATATACTTAAGTACCTAAAAATAACTATAGAGTTATTTTTGATATACGGTAAAAGTGACCTCCAAATAGAGGCTTTTTCCAACTCTAGCTTCCAGAGCGATATTGATGATAGTAAATCTGTTTTAGGATATGTTTTTACCCTTAATAAAGAGGTTGTCAGTTGGAAAAGTTCCAAGTAGGACATAGTAGCAGACTCTACTATAGAAGCCGAATACATTGCGGCAAATAATACAACCAAAGAAGCTATCTGGATGAGAAAGTTCCTTTCAGAGCTGGAAGTTGTTCCCACCATTAAAGATCCAGTACCTTTATACTATGATAGTAATGTTACAATAGCTCTGACAATGGAATCCCGGTCTCACCATAAGTTTAGACATTCTAAAGAAGTATCACTTGATCAGGGAGATAATTGATCGCCAAGAGATCAAGATTGAAAGAGTGGACACAAAAGACAATATAGCAGATCCATTCATAAAGGCAATTGCTCGTTCATAATTTAAAAAACTTGTTGAGCTATTGGGTATTAGATACTACAATGATTGGTCTTAGTGCAAGTGGGAGTTTGTTAGATATAGGTGCCCTGCAGGCAATAATTATATATTGTAACATCATCTATATGAATATAACATCCTTGTTCAAAATGATAGTATGCTATTTTGGTCAGTTATTTATCTGGTATTTTTTAAATAAAGATAAAGTCATTAGAATGATATTAGACTATCAGGATTTCAATAGTGATCGTAATAAAGAAGAGATTTGATTAGTCGCTAACGTATATTCTAAAATATTCCTAGCCGATGAAGTGTTGAGATAGGACATCATCACTTTGGTAAAACTAGTGTATACTCTATTTGTCCTTCAAAAGGACGATGATCCATCTCTTATATCATTGATGCTGAGACATCAAGGTACAGTATACAGGTGACTCATTAGTGAATGTGTTGACTAAACGACTCACTAAGAATGTCTAGTTAGTAATTATACTTAACTATTAAATAGAAGTTCTCAAATGATATAGTACAAAGTAGTCTCTTGACCTGAGGTATGAGTGTAATATCTTACATGTCAGTATAGGTGTATTTAGACTTTTACCTAACCACAATTCTCATTGAGTTGTGAATAACAGTTCTTGTTGGGTGCAGCCCGAGACATAAGTAGATATTAAACTGTCAAGATGAGATTCGTCTCTCCCAGTATAGGGGGTTGATATCATAAGATTGTTTAATATAACTATAGTCTGAAAATCCTTGGCCAAGGTAAATAAGATAAACTGAGTGTCAGTTTGATCTTAAAGGTTATGAGTATAATATCAACAAACACTAATTAAGCTATTAGGGTTTGACCGTTTACCATACCCTAGCCTCGATAGTTTGACATGGTTTGACAAAGAGACCGGACTATACAATATTATCACTGAGTGGTCCTGATAAAATTGTGTAAGCATCTTATAGACATTTATCATAACTTATACCCGGGTAGTTTTCATGTGTAGCTAGCACCTCTGTTGTACTTATGGATATGATCCACTGCCGAGTCTTAAGTTGGGCCCTAGAGTCACATCAAGCGCGTACTTGAATCCTATGAAATACAATTTATAGAGTTAATACATATGATTGATACGCATATATGATTTCATCAGATACACATAAACGGTTATATGTATCGGTAAAATCAGAATGCTATGTGCTTAAGAAATAAATTTTAGTATATTTTCATAAAGTTAACTTTTAATCAACTGGTTGACTTTTTGGTCAATAGTTGACTTTTGGTCAACTCATTGATTTTTTTGGTCATATAATAACTTATTAGTTAATGATTGGAAAATTATGAAATATTGTATTTATAAAACACTGTATTGATATGGTATTTTCATTTATGAATTATACACTTTATTATACCTTGATTAATGAGTCATGAGATGAGTCATTAAGGTGGTATGGTTTGGAAACATGGTTTTAGAACATGGTTCTGATTCTTCATGACTCTTTGCATGACTCATGAGATGAGTCACTGCATGACTCATGAAAGGAATCATTATATTTAGATGACTTATGACATGACTCATGAGATAAGTCATGACATATCTCACTCTATATATATGAGCTCTCTCTCTCTCTCTCTCTCTCTCTCTCTCTCTCTCTCTTATGGAGAGGTTAATGAAAAATTAGTTAAGTGATTTTTTCCATAAGATAATAAAAGAGAGCTCTACCTCTTACTAAACTCTAGCAATCTTTGAATAAGAGAAAGTAGTAGGATTTTAAAGTACCACGGGGTGGATATCTCGCCTTATGTCTCAAGAAGACTCTGATTTATCAAGCTCACTTGAAGACTTGGAGATCCACTACAAGAAGGTTTACAACAACAAGGAGAACGAGGTAGAAGTTGTTCGATCTACCAACAAATCACGCCACAAAAGTGATCCTTCGAAGCTCTTGGTTGCTCTCTTTATTATAGGGATTATATTTGATTTAATTAGAATGGTCCTAGTTTGTATTTCATGCTCTCTACATGCTTAGTATTATTATACATGCAGTCTTCTATTGTGTATTACATGTAGATTAAGTATGGGATTTCCAACACGTCTCTCCCCCCACATCGCTAGCAAACTCGTTTTGCGGCCCTTCTTGGCAACATCAGCAGTCCATGGAAGCAACAGGGGAGAGCCCTAGCTATGGACATAATGACAGTCGAGACCATCCCGTAGGGGCGGCATCATGCGCCCTCGACTTCCTTATACTGTTATGGGCCCCTAGATCACAAGTCTTGCATCTTGTTATGACCAGACCTTTCAGCCAATTGCTAGGGCCATAGGGGGGAACACTCCCCTCGCCGACGGCATCATAGATGCTACTTGTGACAAAGTTAACATGCCTCACATGGAGAAATACAAAGGTGAAGGAGATCTAGCCCAATATTCTCACAATTATTATGATATGATGACCATGCTACAAGCGTCGGAGTTGATTATTTGTAGATACTTCCCTATCACTTTGTCGAGAAACCCCAAGCTATGGTGGAACTCCTTGCCCAAGAAGTCCATCAACAGCTTTGAGCAGCTCAGCCACAAGTTTGTGCATCACTTCTTGGCCAGCACTAAGCCGGAGTTGCCTCTACATATCTTGCTCCAATTGAGATAGAAACCCGGAGAAAGCCTTATGGATTACTTTAAGAGGTTCCAAGCCAAGAGACTAGAAATCGATGACCCTGTAGGGTCGAAAAATTAATGTTGGATTGATTCTCTTATTTTAAGAAAACTGGGTTCGATCAATTGGTATAAAACCCTTACAATCACTCACTCTTTCTCGATTACAGATGAAAAGAAGATTAATTCAGCTTCTCTTTGTTTAACGTGTGTTCTTAGTAGTGAAAAGATGCTTTCCTTGATGCTTGAGTCGAGATTGTCTCCCGTTGACGATCAGACCAAGATCACTAAAACTTCTCACGTTCATTGACTGGCTAAAATCGAGGTTCGAACTCTGGATCCGTGCGAAGAAACTCCGATCTCTGATGCTTCTTGAAGTCCAAGTTTAAAATCTCTAACCCTTTTCTCTGTAGCCATCCATGGCCATTTTAGGGTTTAAGCACGTAACTGATGTGTTATAATCACGGGTAGAGGGGCGTAACTGCCTCCTCCAAATCAGCACACGCTATAACGTGCTCCCGAAGATTAGCCCACGTGGAAGACTAAGTCTTCGGAGCCGTTATAGCTAGATCTCACGTGGATAACGAACATCGTCTTTAATTAAAACGGGGTTCATCAAGTAAGATGAGTCTCTATACGCAGTGAGGTTCGTCCTACTAAGTGAACTTTGCAGTAAACCAGCTTCTTCTGACGAATCTTGTCTTCATTAACTTCGTCTGACGACCCTCGTCTTCACTAACGAACTTCGTCTTCGACAGTTGAATCCAACTACGTAGCGAGCCTCATCTTCACTAATGAGCTCTACAGCTGGTAATGAGCTTCAAACCTCATGTCCAATGATGAGCTCCAAACCCCGTGTCCACTAGTGAACCTCGAGCCTCGTATCCAACGATGAGATTCAAGTCTCAATATTGGTTTCAATCAATATTGAACTTTGTCTTTTGATGTTGAGCTTTGCTGCATGGCGACTCTCATTTTCAAGGTTGATCTTCACTAAACAACCAGCCTCATCTCTGATTGAGACGAAGTTTGTTTTCCTGACCATCTTTCTTATATTTTGGAATTTAGTATTTTTGAATGCCTACAAAACTCCCTTCAAAGTTTTCAAACTTGAATTGGGTTGTATGTAGTCTGAAATACTTTGAATAGACATCTTGAACTTGCAGAGTTTATCTGACGAACCTAGTTTCGTCATGAACTTTGTCTTTGCTATGAAATTCAACATGAATATTACATCACGGTTCACTCTGGAGTTTGTCCCTTTATACGAGCCTTGTCAGAATAACAATCACCCGACAAATGACACCTTATGGCTTCATCAGCAATATTGCTATGCGCCTTTCCCAGAACTAATGAATGGTTGCCAGCTGGTACTTAGAAATCTTCGTGAATCCCGTCCGTAGATCTTATTAAGGAGAGATTTCATCAAACAACCTCAACCGAAGATCGCAACCCTTGATTCGAGCTTTTCCCGCCCCTATATATAGGGCATCATCATATGAGGAGTCTTTTCTTCTCTTTGTCGTTTGGACTATCTGCATTCCTCTTCTTCCAAAGTTTCAATCTTTTCTCCTTTGTGAGCTCTTCAAAAGAACTCAATGGCCCCCCAAGACCACTGTAGATCGAAGCAAAAGCAAGGGCAAGAAGGCTGCTGGCTCTTCACATGAACCCGCTACTCTACCTACTTTCTCAGGTAATAGATCTTAAACGCACAATTTGCGTTCTGGAAGATATAAACCCTATCTATTTTAGACTTGGGTTTCTTGAGGAAGATGAATAGTTTTCTCCAGACTCATCATAAAGATGACGTCTTTTTGACTTGATAAGGCTCATCCTCAATGAGGCACATCTCAACTTTTGAGGAGTCTTATCTACAAGTTGAATTTCACATGTCCAATGACGTTGGCTATCCTGACGAGGGTCGTCCTCTAGATTCGTTAAACAAAATTTGTTTATATGATGAACTTCGTGGTTTCATCAACCACGTTCGTTGGATTGGTGAACCTGATTTTCAGGTGATGAACCACGAACTTCGTTTTCACCAACGAACTTTGTTGTATTGACGAACCTCGATTTCTCTATCGAGGTTTGTCGAGTGAATGAAATTTGTTTGGCCAACTACGTTTGACACTTTGTTGTAACACGAGGTTCATCATTCGAATGAAGTTCGAAGTTCATTACTAGAATGACTTTCGTGTCTTTTAGCCATGACTACTGCTCGAGACTAACTTTGTTTCGTCTTTTCGTGCAGTTATATATCCATCTGTTCCACTTCCCCAACGTGGTGATATCAGAGCGGATGGTACTCAAGCGGCTGCAATTCACCCTCATTACTCTACCCTTGAGAGTATTCCCTTATTTGGAGAACGGGAACCAGAAGAAGTGGATATTCTTTTTGAACCTTCAATCTCCATATTTAGGCGCATGATCACTGATGCTCCCCTAGAGTCCATTAATCGTGAACCCATTGTGTAGCCTGTTTTCTTGTTTGGAGACTCTTCAGAGGATCTTGATTTGTTGGATATTGAGACTTATGAATGGTTTAGAACTGTGAATGGGCGCAACTTGTTCTTGCCTCGAATGGAGCGTGACGTTTCTCTTACCGCTTTAAAGATCATTTTGGCTCTAAGGAAAATGGACTGGGATTTAACTCCACCGTAAGATGGGGTTACGTGTGGATACTTTTCCCGTAGCGGTGCTAAGATAGATAGCGGTAGCCGTTACATCACTGGATTGCACCCAGGACTTTTTCAAAAAAAGCTCCCTGTTGGTGAGACTGCTGAGGAGGCTGACACTTTTGGCCATGCATTCTTTAGGCGAACGGGTTAATTCCCTGCTAAAGACTTTAGGACTCCTAGCTCGTCTTATTGGAATCCTACGCAATGGTGGCCTCGTATCACTGAATACATCTTGTAGGAGAATCAGGAAGACCTACAAAGGTTTGGACTTTATGCACCCATCAGGGCAACCTAATTTGGGTTAGTCAATAACTTACACCAGTTCTTTAGTATTTTGTAGTTATATAATCCTACAACCTGTACTTTATTTACCCCCGATGGAGAAATAAGGATTGCTCTTTATGAGATGGAGGAAGTCTCCGGGTTGCCGAATGGGAATTATCCGTATGAGGAATACATCCCAGGTCAACGGGAGTTAGATGCTCTAGAAAAAGAACAACCCTAGGTGGTAGAGACCTTTTGGGAGGTAATGTGTCATTACCACATTTGCATGAATGTAGAAAGATAGCTCAATAAGAGGAGTGAAAAGCTCCTCAGCCACAACATCTGGGCACATTATCTCTTCAAGAATTTAGAGCACAGGAATGATCTAGTGGTGCCGTTGGGTCCTTGTGATGCAAGTGAATTGTCTCGATGACTACTTGCTTATCCACTCATGCATCGGATATCAGAATTAAGTGAACAAGGTTACCCTATTAGTACCACCTTTGAGAGTTATTTCTTTTAAGGTGGAGAGCCAATCTCTTCTAAGGCGTTGCTGGCGGGATATCTCATGTTATGGCTTCATCAAGTCGTTGTTGTTTCTGGAAACTTTGACTTGCTGCCAAAAGAAGTGGTGTTCTCAACCATATGTTTAGCACACGGCTGTTCTTATGCCCTTCTTCCTGCCATGATTACGGTGCATTCACCATGGATTGCGGAGTTTATGTTATCAATTCTGTCGAGGCAACGAGAATCCAAAGGTAGGACTGCCCTATACTTATTTCATGGCATGGGTTGTTCTGCACTGTCCAACCCTTATGAGCACGCCTTCTACTCATACAGAAGGTCAAGTTACTCCTTTCCTTCAAAGATTGGAAAACTCAGATTGAGAATACCACTATATAGCCTTGGTAAGGCGCATTCTCTGCGACCATAAGAGGTGGGAATTCAATCAATGTTTTTCTAATTTTCCCAAAACCAGCTATGGGCAGGCTGTCGTGGATGCATCGAATGGTCAGGGTTACACTACCCTATCACTTGGTTGCCTCATGTGGCTTATGACCATTCATCCTGGGTATCATATTTTTCGCTTTGGCCCGGTGTGTGTGTTAGAGCCTTACTTGCCTTGTCATTTTGCTCGCCAATTTGGCTATGCTTAGTTGTATGTCGGTAACCCTAACACTCAACGGAAGTCTGACGGTTGTATCTTGATTATTAGAGCTAGAGCTTGGTATTGGACAACTGTCGGAGGTACGGGTGCTCGTTTCTTGCTTCCGCAACAGAATCCGCAACCTCGCACCACACTTGCTTATTGTAAGTGACATTGTCTGGCAAACATAGCGGTCCTAAACTTCAATGTCAATTCTTCGGGACTACGATACGTTCGGTGTCGGTATAAATCTGGCAATGCTTCTAGGCAAAGCCGTATACCAGGACTCAAGGAGTTCTTATATGTCAAGGTAGAAGACTCTCGTCCCTCTAGTCCTCATGAAACTCGGGAGGAGATAGACGCGGCTCTGAATGAGGATATACCTCATAGATCTCCTCATGTTAACGAATACGAGAGCCACATGCCTGCTGCTTCCGATATGGGAGATGCTCTTAGAGGTGGAGTAGATATTGATGGGTTTGAGGGTTTCGTTCCTATGGATGAACCTTGCGAGCCTCCTCCACATGAATCTACTGCTGAAGGCCCCCATCAGCAATCCTAGGTTCATGAAAAACCACCTCTCGACAAAGGGATCACTGGTATGCCAACATTGACTTGTCTTAATTTTGACTTGTTTTCCTCTAATACTTCTTATTTAGAACGAACTGCAGAAGTTGAGGTCCCGAGACGAGTGGGGGAGAAGTCTAAAGAACTCGGGCAGATACGCAAGTCTAAACACATCGCCAAAAAACCAATGCGTAATATTTTTCCGCCCAAAACCCCTTTGATAGGGTCACTCCGAGTTGAAACGGATTCGGAACTTGAGGATGAAGTTGTTGGCCTTACTGTTTTGATGATGTTTAACAAACAATTTACTCCTAATTTTGTTTGTCTAGTATTTGTGTTTTCATATTTATTCTAGGCAAACAACGAGTTGGAGGATGGATGGAATTGTGCTTCAAAGAACATATCCAATGGAGGTTGGAGGAATTGTGGAGTGAAGCAACGTACAATTCAAGTTAAAGATCAAGTTCAAGCTTCATCCGCAACGTGTACCAAGTTGAGCTACAATGAAGATCAAGATCGGCTTGGGTAATCTAGTTTAGGTTTTATATTATGTGTGTTAGATACTCTAAGCTTAATATAATATACACACACATTTTATTGGTTTCCTTGTATATATATGTAGTCATATATATATACAACATAAGTTTTGGTTTTTATGTTTATAAATATGAAATTACATATTTCATATTTATTATTATGATTTGGTTTAACTACTTAGATATGAAATAAATATATTTTTATATACATACTCATATATTTCATTTTCTATTGTATTTATAAAAATATTGTATTCTTAGTTTTTGGACTTAACAATAATCATATACATATTTTATTAAGTCTACATAATCATTGTGCAAAGTTTCAAAACATGGTTTAGCCTAAATGTCAAAATTCATATTGTTTACCCTTGTGTTAGTTTATATATCATTGCATATATTTTTATCATATAGGATATATCTCATTGTTCATATTGCATATTCTTGCTCATAAGTAATTGTATATCATCTTACAAGAATATATTTTTTAGTAAGTTTTAATTGGTATAAAATCGGATTAGATTAGCATAAGATCCTAATCACCCCCCTAGGGTCTAACAATTGGTATCAGAGCTTGGTGCTCTTTGATTTAAGGACTAATCGCCTTGAGTTAAAGATCTAAGTTATCTTTTTGTGCTAATTCAATTTTTGATTTTTGCATTGCTTGCATATATATACATTATGGATATGCACGGTGCACATTGTTCAGGTTATGCCACTTATATTGCTCCTAGATTAGATAATTTTCCCTATGCCCAATGGTGTGTTAGATTTAAACTTTTTGTTCAATCTAAACATTTTGAATTATGGGAAATTATAGATTGTGTTTATATTGTACCCACTTTGGAGAAATCCAAGTGGAGTAAAGATGATCATAGAATGATCACTATGAACAATATTTTGTTAAAATATTTGCTAAATGCTTTTAACTCATCTCTCTCTAACAAGTTTGTTTATTTTGATAGTGCTTACACCTTATAAAAATTTATTAAAGCACATCAAGGGGACTTGGAGGCGATCCGACAAGCTTTGGAGGATCCGGCTTTAAGTTCACATGGAGCATCATGCACACGGCCACTAGGCGATAGCCCTAGTGAGGTTTGCGAGTTCGAAACCACTAATGATTTATCTTGTGATGAACTTGCTTGTGCTAGTGAAAAATTATTGCATGCCTATAACTTTGTAGGCATCAAAAATTGCCAATAGGTCCCCGCACACAGCTCAGTGTTAACGAGCGACGATTGAACGTCACTACCCGGTTCACAAGAGTTCAAACGACGTCGGTGAGCGCCTGAAGTGAACCGACGAACTACGTGAGCCAACAAATCTCAGAACAGCGGGGATATAGATTGACCGAAAACCCCGTGACCACCGCAATTGGGCTAACGCCCGCCGTGTCCCGATCATCCTACTGATAATCCAACCATCGGGATCAACAGAGCTCGCCGTCAGAATTCCAACGCATCCTAAAGCACTCAAATCCGAGTTCGGACGAGAAATCAACGGCGGAACAACAGCAGAGCCTCGGACCAGACCGAAACACCCGAGGGGTGTCTTGGCAAAGCCAAGACACCCCAGGGGTGTCTCGGCCATGACTGAAGACACCCCCAAGGGGGTGTCCTCAAGGCAGCCCCCCCTCTCCTTGTTTGCCTATAAATAGGCCCCTAAAGCCTCTCTTTCAAGGGGCTCCCAATTCAAGGCTGAATTATCTTAGCCAAGGATTGCTCTTGTGTGAAGCGGCGAAGCCCTGCCGGAGTGAGGAGTCATAGTTGTCAAGAGAGCGGCGAAGCCCTGCCGGATCGAGGAGCAAGAGTTCTTCATCGACATTTCATTCACCCCCCTTCTCTTTCCTTAGTGCTGCCCATTAGCGGTGACCACTAAGAAGAGCTATTATCTCGTTTTAGCCGAGATATACGCTTATAACTTCTAGATCTCACGCGGATCGACGAAGTTCTGTTTCTGAATCCCACGCGGATAGACGAAACTCTGCCGGATTTTCCCGAAAAGGATCTTGAAGAGTCGGCGGTCCACGGATATCAACATCCCCGTCACAGGCCAACAACCCACGCAAGCGAGACCGAACCAAACCGGGATCTCGTGTTTATTTTCTGAAAAGCTGTAATCCTTTTGTTTTCATTTTATTCTGTTGTAACGCCTGAAGTTGTAACAGATCTCAAAAAGAGAAGAGCAATGAAAACAACAACTTTTCACGAAAACAAACTTATTGCATAAAATTTTTATTGAATTGCAAAGCAAGCATGAAGATTTAAAATCCGATCATGAGAAGTTAGCTTCCAAATTTGATATCATTTCTCAAGAAAATGTTGCTCTTAAAGAAAACAATGATATGCTAAATTTGAAAAATAATAATTTGAAATTGGATATTGCTAACTTGACTCATGACAAAAATAATGTCATGTTAGAAGTAGAGACCATACAAAATGATACTGCTTCCTTTATAAATAACTATTTATGTTCTACTTCTAATTAAAATGCATATGTGCCTAAAAATGAAGATTTGAATCTTATGAATAATCGCATTTCATCTTTAGATTCAACTTTGAAAATATGCATTGATAATCATAAGAGGCTTATGGATATGTGTGCCAAGTCTAAGTCATTATCTACTCATTATGCACACATATATAGCAAAATTTACAAATGCTCCATTTGCGGCCGTAAAGGCCATCTAGCTAAAAATTTTCTATGATGCACATAAACATAAGTATTCTAATGCCTCTTGTGCATCACATGTAGCTTCTTCATCTTGTACACTTACACATTCACATGCTCATTCTTACAAAGTTCATTATAAGCATGCTAGTGTGTTCAAGTGTGATCTATGTGGTCGTTTTGGTCACTTGGCAAAATATTGTTTTGATTTGAAAAAGAATTCTAATTTGCCAAATGCTTCTAGTAGACCACATGCTTTTAAATGTGATGTTTGTGGTAGGTTTGGACATCTTGCTAAATTTTGTTTTGATATACAAAAAGCTTCTAAGTTGCAATATATTCCAAATAGACCATTGTTTAAGAATGTTTCTCATTTGCAAAATAATTTTAAAAGACAATCTTTATTTGCAAATGATTTCCGTGCACGAGCTAAAGGTCCACAAAAACAAATGGATCTCTTTCATTGTACAAATTGCAATCGGAAGGATCATTTGAATAAATATTGTTTTGACCGTGTTAGTGCACCACATGTGCCCAAGAGGGTTCATAGCCCTAGGGCTTTGAGCTTAAATGATAGGGGTCATGTCCCTAAACCTTTTGGTACCAAGATTACTTAGGTACCAAAACAAAGTTAATTTTTAAACCAAGAATTTTAGTATTTTTTTTCTTTTTCTTGGTTTTGAAAAACATGTTCTAAACTTTCTATATGAAAACAATTTTTAATTGATCAAATCTTTTGTTTTCATGATTATTTGTTTCAATTTTGATGAGAGATTTGTGTTCATATAACCCTCCAAATTTATTGGGTGTTTATTCCCAAATCTTGTTTACCGGATGCTAAAATGTTTATATGGGTTGATACTAGCTCAAGAGCTAGATATAATTACCTCTCTTGATTTTTTTTAAAAATCAATGATGTTTTTGTTTTATGATTTAAATTTTTATTTATTATTTCATTTGATTGATTTGTTTTCATTTGAAAACATTTTGCATGATTCTCATGCTTTTTTTTTATTTCATAAATCTACCATTACACATGGTTTTTATGTTCTTTGATATGAGACACTATTTTTCATATTGATATATTCATATGTGTTCTCATTATCCTTTTGTATGTGAGTTGTTTTTATCATTTATGCTTGCTCATATATGTTTGCCATGATCTTTTATTGCCTATATTCTATGTGGCATTTTGATAGGGGGAGCAATCACTATATCTTTCTATGTAGTATACTCACACATGCATATTGATAGGGGGAGATTTCGCTCTCTTCATCCCTTTGTCTCCTTTTTGATGTTGTCAAAGGGAGAGAAATATATTGTGAGTATATTTTTCTTGTTTATATGCATGATATATTATACTTTGTATATTCATTTCCTTTCATGCATATATCCTTGTTGTAAATTATTTGTCATCATCGAAAAGGGGGAGATGGTTGGCCTTCTTTTTTGATGATGTTTAACAAATAATTTACTTCTAATGTTGTTTGTCTAGTGTTTGTGTTTTCGTATTTATTCTAGGCAAACAACGAGTTGGAGGATGGATGGAATTGTGCTTCAAATAACATATCCAATGGAGGTTGGAGGAATTGTGGAGTGAAGCAACGTATAATTCAAGTTAAAGATCAAGTTCAAGCTTCATCCGCAACGTGTACCAAGTTGAGCTACAATGAAGATCAAGATCAGCTTGGGTAATCTAGTTTAGGTTTTATATTATGTGTGTTAGATACTCTAAGCTCAATATAATATACACACACATTTTATTGGTTTCCTTGTATATATATATAGTCATATATATATATATACAACACAAGTTTTGATTTTTATGTTTATAAATATGAAATTACATATTTCATATTTATTATTGTGATTTGGTTTAACTACTTAGATATGAAACAAATATATTTTTATATACATACTCATATGTTTTATTTTCTATTGTATTTGTAAAATATTGTATTCTTTGTTTTTGGACTTAACAATAATCATATACATATTTTATTAAGTCTACATAATCATTGTGCAAAGTTTTAAAACATAGTTTAGCCTAAATGTCAAAATTCATATTGTTTACCCTTGTGTTAGTTTATATATCCTTGCATATATTTTTATCATATAGGATATATCTCATTGTTCATATTGCATATTCTTGCTCATAAGTAATTGTATATCATCTTGCAAGAATATATTTTTTAGTAAGTTTTAATTGGCATAAAATCGGATTAGATTAGTATAAGACCCTATCACCCCCACCTCTCTAGGGTCTAACAGAAGTTCATTTAGCCCGACTCCGTACTAGATTGCGTTTGGTGCTAAGTACCAACGTCGAGAACGCTCCTGCTGATCCTGGTAAGATTGACATATAGTCATTTACCTTTCTGGATTTTTAAAGTACTAACGACTTTGTTCGCTGTGTTTAGTTGTTTCCACAGACTCCATTGCCTTTACTGAAGCGGGTACTGAGACCGGACCAGCTTCTGGTGACCCTAATAAAAGTAGGATTCCTCTAAATTCAGCTATGGAAACAGGCCGAGTTGATAATTTGAATGTTAATCCTGATGATGCTTAGGGAGCAGAACTTACTCCAACCACCATGACTGAAGCTGAAACCACCATGACCACAAGTGTTGTGTATACCAGCTCCGTCATCACGACTGAGACTCGTATCATACCAAGTACTGCAGTCACTGTCGCTCCTATCACTACTACAATTGTTGCTGCAACCATCAACACTCCTATTGTGTACACTGCACCGCCAATTTTCACAGAAACTACGGTTTCTTCTGCCGCTCCTCATGAAACGATGTCCTCTAGCAGCATATACTCTTCTCATATCGTTTTGGTGAGAAATTTTGCCATATCAAAAATATTAGAGAACTTCCTCAGCATTTTGAGAGAATCTCCTACTCAGGTCTTAGATTGTGGAGGGGATTTTGCAGGAGCTAAAGAGATGCTGGTGCATTTCTTAGACCTGATGAAGAACTTGACCTCTGATCTCATGGTATTGCCTTACTGGTTGCACTTGACCAAGGTGGAAGACCTTTTCAATCAATGGCATAATTGTCAGTCTCGGTCCCTTTACCCTTTAGCTGAAGAACGAGCAATGCGAACTATACGCCAGAGGGATGACTCTTTATTCGAACTTAATCGTCAATTGCTTGAGACCAAGCAACGAGTTAAGGAGCTTAAAGAGATCGAAGAGAACTTATCCCGTGAGGATAAAAAGGTTACAGACGCTGAACTCCAAAAACAATGTCAAGTCGATCATCTTCAAGTTCAACTTAAGGCTCTTCAGAGCAAGCTAGTAGAGGCTGAGGTAGAGTTGGCAGGCATGATGGATATGAGACATGCATTAGCCTCTAAATAGGTGCAGTATCAGCCCTTGCTCCGAACATAACTCGATCGAATGGAGCGGCTAGAAAAAGCTATTAATGATATTAGCGCCTATTCTGATGAGGAGCTATGTAGACGTGCTTTGGCTGACGTTGAGGCAGAACATCAAGAATCCTTAGCTAAGTTTACTGAAGAGATTTGTCAGACCGCTGGATCCATTTAGCTCCATTTTTTTATCAGACTTTTGTAACCCGCGTTTTATATA
>BQKN01066771.1:258440-296786 GCA_022839385.1 Asparagus kiusianus
AGTCTAATACATGAACAATAAAGAAAAGAAAACAAACTCATTTCTACCCATAAACATAGTCATGTCAAAGCCACAATAAGTGTCACGTCCAGCCTAGGTAGCTATCATGTCCCAACTTCATGAATATGTCATGCTCCAAACTCGGTTATGTATCATGCTCAAGGTTTAGCAAATGTCCAACACATGGACTAGATGATATGCATGTCCAACACATGGACTGAAATGATATGTGTCCAACACATGCACTAATAGTAATGTATGTCCAACACATGGACTATAAGTAAAGAGGTGCAACTATCGAAAGTATATGCAGAAAGATACACGTATCCTAAACTCGCACGTGTCTCGATGTACAGGTCTAAACATGTGTTAAAAGTCAACTCACATGTACAGATAAATCACTAACATTGTAAACTAGTGTCAAATAATCTAGGCGACCCCGAAAAGCAACTCAAACAGATCAAGAATCTGTAAAACACCTCATCAGTCAACTCATGTGTCGACTGATGCAATCAGTCGACTCATTGGTCGACTGGTAAGATCAGGCAGAACAGCCTCAGCTCACCAGTCGACTAATCGGTCGACTGAGGAACTGAGAAAACAAAATCAGCCCGTCACTCAACTGATCAGTCGACTGATAGCTGAAAAATTTAGCCCGTCGGTCAACTGATCAGTCGATCGAACGGCTGCAGAAACCTGTTTGTGCAGTGATTATTTGTAATACTATTTATCTAAAATCATCATTATAAATCCCAAGCATAAAGATACTGATTTTAACATATATGTGCTAAACTGAAATGAAAGATCTACATGTAAACATTTATAAAAAAACCTTAAACACATAAAAACATGTTTGATACATTTTGAAATCAATAAATCATGAATTAACTTTTGTCAAACGTTTTCAGATCTAGATCTCTTTAATAAAACATTGATGATCTTTTTATAAACTGAGAAGCTCAATATTTCACAACATATATCATAAAGATTTATTCTTTGTACTAAAAATACGTTTTAGGCTCAATAAAAACTCATTAAAACTTAATAAATTCATGTAAAACAAAAGGGACAGAGTTAGGCGAGATGTTACTCGCCTCAGGGGTGATGAATAACTCCTGGATCTGAGAGAGAGTGGTTTCTTTCGCTGCAAAGTGAAAATCTCGATGAAAATCCTCCGAGTTCTCCCCAAAATCACCAAGAACGAACCTAGGGTTTGAGAGAGGAGAGAGAGGGCTAGGGTTTCTCAGATCTGGTGATGAGAGGGGGTGTTTTCGGGTAGGGGAGATCATATATAAACAGCCAGACCCGACCCAAAACCCGAACCAATCAAAACAGACCTGAAACCTGGAAAAACTGGAAAACAGCTCGTCAGTCGACTGATTTTGTCAGTCGACTGATCGGTCGACTGATCCGACAGTTTTCCCGTTTCGTGCATGTTTTGCTCATTTGCAAAAACCAACGCACAAAACTCTATATACATACACTCATATTATCTCAAATAACTTGTTATCATGTCCATCTATGACCTCAAGCTATTTATCACAATAATTCACATATATAACAAAAAATACGGGGTTTTACAGAAGGCACATCACTTGATAGGCGTAAGTTGGAAAAGGAACGTCATTTGAGGAAATGACGACGTTAGGAAGATCACATCGTTCAGTGACTTTTAGAAGTATGACGATGGTGATATAAATGAAGGCACATCACTTGGTAGGCCTAAGTTGGAAAACGAACGTCATTTGGGGAAATGACGATGTTAGGAAGATCACATCATTCAGTGACTTTTAGAAGTATGACGATGGTGATAGAAACGAAGGCACATCACTTGGTAGGACTAAGTTGAAAAACAAACATCATTTGGGGAAATGATGATGTTAGGAAGATCACATCGTTCAGTGACTTTTAGAAGTATGACGATGGTGATAGAATCGAGGGCACATCACTTGGTAAGCCTAAGTTAGGAAAACAAACGTCATTTGGGGAAATAATGATGTTAGGAAGATCACATCATTCAGTGACTTTAGAAGTATGATGATGATGATAGAAATGAAGGTACATCACTTGGCAGGCTTAAGTTAGGAAAACGAACGTCATTTGGAGAAATGACGACGTTAGGAGAATCAAACAATGAAGTAACACATCACATAGTAGGTTACTATTGGAAAGATATCGTTTTGAGCAAAAAACATCAACTGTCAGAGCAAGTCATGGACATGATAATTTTATAGTCCAACTATCCTATTGAAGAGGATTAGTGAGGGAAATTTGGAGGAGATGAAGTAAGGAAACCATTACCTTTATTTGCTTCTTCTCCTTTTGTATGGCATATCTGACTGTGAAGCTTATGGGTAATATTTCTTTAGAAATTTACCGTTGATAGGCATCATGAGTTTGTCACCATTTTGAGTAATAAGGCGATAAGCTCCATTTGAGTAGACAGTTTCTACTACAAATGGTCCTTCCTATTTTGGCTCAAACTTCCCTTTGTTCTTAGAGTTCAAAATCATTGGGCGTCGAACGGTAAGAACCAAGTCGCCTTCTTTGAATCTGCAGTATCTAACCTTTTTATCGAATGCTCTAGAAATCCAAGCTTGATAAAGCTCAATGTGTTGCTAAGCCAATAGTCACTTTTCATCAAGCGCTTCTAATTCTTCAGGACATCGGCGATGACTTTCTTCCGTCGTCATACCAATTGCGAGTGCTATTCGCAGAGACGGAATTTGGATTTCCAATGGTAATACGGCTTCACATCCATAAACCAGGGAATATGGTGTTGCTCCTATTGGCATGCGAACCATTATGCGATAAGCACACAAACTTTGACCTAACTTCTCGTTCCTGTCTCTTTTATTCGTCAAATTCACCTTAGTAAGAATTCTGATGATAGTCTTATTGAATGCTTCTGCTTGCCCATTAGCAGCAGGATTATAAGTTGTTGAAGCTAAATTCTACATCCTGAATTTATCACAGAATCGGGTGAAGGCTTGGCTAATGAATTGGGGCCCATTATCATGAATGAGACGCCTCAGAACATCGTATCTGTATACGATGTGATATTTTACGAATTTAATGACATCACTCATCTTGATTTCTCTCAACGAGATTGCTTCTGCCTATTTAAAAAAAGTAATCAGTTATTTCTAAAATAAAGCGATGTCCCTTGGAAGAGGGTGGGGTTACTGGGCCAACAATATCCATCCCCCACATTTCAAAAGGTCATGTAGTGGTTGACGGATAAAGATGCTCGGGCGGTCGATGCATGTAATTAGCGTGTATCTGGCAGGCATGGCATCGTTTGGCATAGGCGACATCATCTTGTATCATATTAGGCTAGTAATAATACAATCTACATAGCTGTAGGCGTATAAAACTACCTATAGGTCCCTTAACACAGTTCGACGACGTCAATTCGACAAACCAACCATCGGGCGACGCATCCAAACACTACCGTTAGTCCACAACACCGAAGCCAAATGATACGCGACGAAGCGGATTAACGAGGCTACGAGGCTAACGAACCGCACGCAAACAACGGGATAAATCCACTCGCGTGCGGAACCAAGCTAACGGTTGAGGAATCAACGAGTCATCCAACCAACAGCGGACTCGGACGAATCGAGATCGAATCGAGATCGAATCGAGATCAATTTCAGACTCAAATTCAAAAGTGGATTTACTGCCAAATCAGGAACCGGATTTACTGCCAAATCAGGTCAACGAATCAAGTCCGAACAAATCAATCGTGAAACCAGAAAACGGGCAAAGAGGTAAAACATCGAACACCTGGAGGGCTCGGTCAAGACCGAGCCACCTAGGGGTGGCTCAGCCATGGCCGAGCCACCTCCTGGTGGCTCGGTGGCCGAGCCACCACCTAGGTGGCTCGGCCAAAACCGAGCCATCAGGAGGTGGCTCGGTGGCCGAGCCACCTCCTGGTGGCTCGGTGGCCGGCCCAGATCTGTGCCAAGGCACAGATCTGGTTGCCTATAAATAGAAGAGGTGGTTCATTGTTTGAGAGGTTGGAAATTTTGGAGGCGAAGCTCTGCTGGATTCAAGGCTCAGATCTAAAAAAGATTGAAGCTTTGAGACTTTGAGGACTTGCTCATCCAGATCCGGTGCTCGGCGATCGTCAACGCCAAATAAGACAAGAGTTCGAGAGGAACCGGATCTCAAATCGGATCTCAGATCTACGTAGGCATACTCCGGATCAAAGCTTGGTCTTTGATCCCGAGAATCGGGCGATTATTTCCTTGGTGAACTAATCCCCCCGGCTATTATTTCCTTAGTGAAATAATACCCATCGTACTGCGTAGATCCGACCGGATTTAGATCTCGCGGTGGTCTACGGATAAACCCCGGCGCAGGCGAAGAACCCACGCAAGCGAGCGACCGCAAAACAGGAGCTCGTGATTTGTTCGACAAACAAGGATAAAAAGTTCTTTTTTTTTGGTCAATGAAAATATTGTATTCATTAAAACCAATTGTAAAGTTTATGTACATCACCTCTCTCAATTGAGATATCTATTTACATTTTGATAACAGAAACCCGAAACCTGTAATACATTTGCCCCTAAGATGAAATCAACCAGTCTTTGAGATCAGGAGGGCTAGAGTTGTTTAGTGAAATAGTTAACAACTCCACCTTGATTTCTTTGATCAGTACTTCTGGAGCTCTACACTTTTGCTTGAAAACTCTCTCATTTCTTTCACAAGGATAAAAAGTTGTAATTTTTCTTTTCTTTTATTTGATTTTCATTGTAACCGAATCTTATAAAAAGACCGGATCTTTGTAACCGATAAACTGTTATTTAAGATAGCAATGGAGTCAATGAAGAAAGCAATGATTTTTCCCGCAAACAATCTGGCGACCACAGTGGGAGCCGACGATCTCGCTGCCGAGATCAAAGCGTCGCAGCCGCGGATCTCAATCCCGGTCGTGGAGAAGGTCGAATACGAGTTCGACCAGTAGAAGTTTGAGGAATACCTGTCGTCCTCGTCCGGATCTACCTCCCCCCGCAAGTCCAAGAAGTTCTCCTCTAGGAAAAAAACTTGTTGGTATGAAGATGTCGAAAATACCAACGAAGATCTCACCCCGTTTGATGCCAAAGTCGCATCGGGTGAGATTCCTCCAACTCCCAACCAGGTCAGATCTGCTCTGGCCAACTCTTCCGCCGTAGAGGGCGTGGTGACTCTCTCGAAGAGAGCCCGCCAAAGGCAACGTCAACGCCTTGCGAAACGATTCACAAAGGCAATGGAGTCTGTTGACGGGATCCGCTACAACGCGGATCTGAAGAACAAAAGAGGCAAACAGCCTCAACAACAGATGAACGGCGGCTCTTCCAAGCCACCAACGATGGAATGGGTCTGTGTCAAACGGAATCGTTCGACGCTGGAAGAGCACATTCGCAAGCGCCACGCACTATCAGCGCAGGCACGGGCTCAAGTCGAAGAAGCTCGTAGAAAGTTGCAGAAAGAAGTGGCCAAGAAACCTCCACCAACTCGCAAAGTTTGGAAGCCTAAGTCTGAAACGGCGATTCAGGCTAAGAAGCAACCGTTGCAGCTTTCGATAAAGGTTCTGCCTCCGGCCAACCAACCTAAATCACCGGGAGATCCAGCAGGACCATCTCAGAAGAGGAGGTCGGTTTTGGAGCGCCTCGGTCCACTTCCCGAGGAGCGAAGCAAAGCTCCAGTCCAAGAACGTTTGGGCCCACTAAAGAAGCCCCGAACGATTCAACATGCTGGGGGTCACCGTAACCCTCAACATGACAAAGAAATCAGGGAAACTAAGCGCACAACTCTGCGTATTGAAGTCTAGGAGCCCGCTGAGGATTCACGCCCAAAGACATGTTTCGAGGCGTGTGACTCTCGAAAGCCCGAAGAAGGCAGTTCGCCCTCAGAAGGAAACATTATCGTCTGATGACGATGACGTTATACCTGAGAAATCGTGCCAACACACGATAGGTTTCCGATAAAATTGACGAGTTGTACTATCATGTTGGGGGTACGAGCAAAGCCAGAAAGAGAAGTCCTCGAAGGCTAGAAACTCAATGCCCTTGTTCCAAACTCATCCGGGTGGTATTGTCTGAGTGTAACTGCATTAAGGCAGTCCCCGAAAGAGTTTTAGTTTTTGAAAGGCTTAGTACTGAAGCGCCAAAACCAAGGCATAGGCGTTTCCATCGAAGAACGGTGGTCGAAGATGGAGAATGTCCGAGGGTCACCACCAATATGACCAGCAAAGGAACATCGGCACAGGACAATCCCGAGACGATTCCAGAGGTGCCCCGACGTGTAACTCGTCTGCAGTCCGGGGCTATCATTCGTGCAACGTATGGTAGGGTTCGGACAAGATTACCTTCAGGAGATGAAGAATCAGATACCGGCTCGGCAGTTGCATCTGACAATACCGTATCCAGCAAAGGACAACCCCGCGAGTCATTCATGATAAGCGCGGAACAAGTGGCCAAGATGCTCGAAGAAGCCATGGCCAAACAACAGGAGAGCTTCAGGTTCGAAATGCAGATGGCCATACAGAATATGAGAGAAATGCATGACCAGCAGATCCAAGCACTGACAAACCGGCAAGGCGAACCAAGTCGTCGTAACCAGGTTAATCAGGAAGATGACGACGCACATGCGGATGAAGCTCACAATGGCAATAATCCTCCCGTCAATGCAGGGGGTGGTAATGAGGATGCTAGTCACAATGCCACACTTCCACCTCAGAATCATGCTAACGAAAACACGGGTGAAAGTTTGAAGATCAAAAACCTCGAGAGCAAGATCAATACGTTGATTTCTGCTCAAGAGGTGAAGAAAACGGGCATTCCTTGTCCATACCCAAGAGAATGGGAATCAATCCCGTATCCGGTGAAGTTCAACCTAACCAACTTCACGCCGTTTGATGGGAAGGGTTCACCCACTCAACATGTGATTTACTTCAAATCACACTTAGGGGTTATCTCTGGCAATGAACCTCTAATGGTACGGTCCTTCGTTGGCACTCTTCGCGGAGCCGCCTTCGATTGGTATCGCCGCCTCAAGCCAGGTAGCGTGAACAGCTGGGATGATATGGAGACTAAGTTCCTCACCAATTTCTTCGACGACGACACCGAGATATCTATCGGATTGTTGCTGGACGAGAAACAGAAAGACAGGGAGCTAGTCGACACCTTCGTCAAAAGGTTTCGGAACAAGGCGTTGAATTGCCGGGACCCGATCACTGAGGAGTTCATTCTCCAGACCTGCCACAACAATCTTTCTTTGGACGTGTTGGAAGCAATGGGGACAGCACCATCCAAAACATGGAAGGATCTGAAGGTCCGAGGGGAGCAAGCTGAGCGATTCCTCAGAAGGAAGAAGGCGGAGAGAGGCCAGCAAGCGGCGAATGCTCCAACGCAGAATTTCAACCCAAGGGGGAAAGGTAAGGCACATGCTAATGCAGTTGATGTTAACCAAACTTTCTAATTGCAACCTCAGCAACAGCTGCAGCAGTGAGCGCCACAACAATCACAGCAGCATTGGCAACAACGGCCTCAGAAGCAGAAATCTTCGGAGCCGAGGTTTCCTAAAGTGTACTCCTTCAAAGATGACGAGGTGCCCGCCATCTTCAAGTATTTGTTGGAGAATAACAAAATCCAGCTGCCGGCGATTGTAGATCAAGAAGGAGCTAGCAAAGTGACGGATCCGAAGTACTGTGCGTACCATAGAGCGGTCCATCACCCTACGAGGTCATGCTACCACCTCAAGGATAAGATCCAGGCGTTAATTGACGTAGGGGTCATAACCCCGAAGCCTGCCAAGAATGTAGGAGCAAATACAGTGTCAATCAGCTTTGGATCGGTGCCCACAACATGGTTCGAGCCAAAACGCGTCACCAAAGTAGGAATGAAGACGGTGAATGATGATCCATATGGATAGCGCCAAAAGGGACTTGTGCCACACACAGCCCCAAACGGCGAAATCCTCTGGGTTCATCCGGATCTTATTGAAGATGATCAGTGGGCGACTTCCTTGACCAAGAAGGGCAAAGGCAAGTCTTGCAATGCTACTTCTGCAATCTTCGAAGAGGATGGTGATGAAGCTCCTAGCTTCCCGCTCTCCGAAGAAGAACAAGAAGTCTTTGCCACCAGAAGCGAAAACCAGTACCACTTCAACTATCCATCACCTAGTGATCAGTTAGCTGAGCAGGGGGTGACTAAACGGGGACCAGCCAAAACTCTCACAGAGCTGGGGGTGATTGCAGTGCCTAAACCGGTTGAAGACGCTCGACGACAGCCGGCCGATAAACAAAAAGAAAAGAGACCCCAGGAGGTGCAGAATCCGAAGCAGTCTCGTTTTAATCATCCGATTGGAAGGGATAAACCGGAGAGCTCGAACACTCCACGCGTCTTCGATATCATGGCTCAATTAGCTAATATTCCGGTGCGGATAACGCTGTATGAGTTGCTGCGTTGTCAAAGGAGACCAGAGAAGCCTTACAAGAGGCCTTGGCCGATTCAGAAGCATTCCTTACTCGGGTCAAGCCGGTGCCGGAAGAGCCAGAGCTATTAGTTCAACAATGCAATATAGTGGCTAAGAACCTTCCCTGCATTACCTTCACCAAAGAGGATATGCAGACGAAGAATTCGAACCATGATCGACCCCTGTACTTCATTGGGTACATTGGCTCCAGTGAAGTCAACCGAATCCAAGTGGATCCGGGTTTCGCTGTGAGTATTATGCCGCTTCGCTTGATGCATAGCCTCGGCATTCCAGTCAGCAAATTGGCGTCTACAGGCACTGTTATTTACGGATTCAACACCAGCGAGTCAAGGCCTTTGGGAAAGATCCGGATAAAATGTCAAATGGGTGATCTGAAGACGGAGGTCACGTGTTACGTGATTGATGCTGAGACATCATATAACTTACTACTGGGTCGGCCTTGGATCCATAGTAATGTTATAATTCCTTCCACTCTCCATCAGTGTTTGAAATATGTCGACACTGATGGTAGGGTCAGGACGGTGGTCGCGGATAAGTAACAATTCAAAGGGTTTGAGAATTATTTCACCGATTCTCTCCTTTATGGTAACGAATCCGATACTGAACCATCGGCCCAGGGCACGGACAGCGGAGAAGAAGCTGATTCCGAAGCCGGATTCGATTACAATGAAGGTTTTGTTTTAAATGACATTGTACCCTTTGTAATCAATCTTGACGATGAACAATCGTCAGATGGCAGTTATAACTGGCAACTTGCTAATATTGAAATAAATGATGATTTAGAGTACTCGCTGTCTCTTGATGATGCGATAAAGGGATTGTATGATAATCCCGATTTATATACGCCACTCCGATCATCTTATGTAACAAAGAAACACCTCCAGCATTCTTTCGGAACAACCCTGATCGTTCCTGCCAAAATAGGAGGCGAAAAAGAAGTGATTTACGGTAAAGGAGAGAATTTTCCGTTGCCAGATCATTTCCTAAGAGAAGATGAGGATGAAGACAAACCTGGTCGACATTTATCTAAGTATAGTCCGGAAGCGCGCAAGCTCATGGAAAAACAAGGATACGATTTCGCACTCGGAGAAGGATTATACTTCGATCGAGGTTCCCGAATTCCAGCCAAAGCAGCATATGTACCAAAAGGGAAACCGGATGATTATTACCGTCACAAAAGAGGCTTAGGCTACGTCTCCTCGTCTGATGATGAATGTGGTTGGCAAATTATCGATCAAATTGCTAACAAAGCTAAGGATGGGTACTTGTCAGATTCCTCAGAATGGGACTCCGATACAAGTTTGGGGGAAGCATTCAAAGCCCTAATGTCGAACATGACTACAGCTGATCCATCTACAATGGAGGACGATGATCAAATGCCAACGTGGGAAGACCCATGGGTTCATCACCTGAACATGCAGTACGGCGATAGGTTTGAACAGAGGGAACCCCCCACTGAAGACAAAATAGTCCAAATTAATATGGGCGATGAAGCCAACCCAAAGCCCATATTCATCAGCGATAGTCTTCCCCCAAATGAGAAAGAGGAATTAATTGCTCTCATCAGGGAATATATCGACGTCTTCGCTTGGAACTATGAAGACATGCCAGGGCTCGACCCCAATGTGGCAATGCATCGCCTCGATATCAAGACGGATGCCAAACCTATCAAACAACAGCAGAGACGGTTTTGTCCGCAGATTATGGAAGCCATCGAGGTAGAGGTTAAGAAATTGATCGACTCAGGATTTATCCGAGAGGATCAACATCCAGACTGGCTAGCCAATATTGTTCCAGTCATGAAGAAAAATGGTAAAATCAGGATATGCATCGACTTCAGGGACCTAAATGCGGCATGTCCGAAAGATGACTTTCCTCTCCCAATCACGGACGTCATCATCGATAATACATGCGGATTTGAGAGAATGTCCTTTATGGATGGATTTTCGGGGTATAACCAAATCAAGATGCACCCGGATGATGAGAAGCATACAGCGTTCAGAACACCACTCGGTGTTTTCTGCTACACGGTAATGCCTTTCGGTCTAAAGAATGCAGGCGCCACATACCAGCGAGCGATGACTAAGATTTTCCAAAAGCATCTCAGGAAAATGGTCGAGTGCTACGTTGATGATTTGGTTGTAAAAAGCCGTAACAAAGAAGATCACATCAAGGACTTGAAGACGATGTTCGATCTCATGCGGAGTCATCAATTGAAGATGAATCCCACTAAATCCTTCCTTGGAATGTCCATCGAAAAATTCCTTGGATTCGTCGTCACCACTAAAGGCATACATATTGATCCTGATAAGGTGAAGGCGATACATGAATTGCAGCCCCCGAGAAATCTAAGAGAACTCAGAGGATTGCAAGGGCGTTTAGCTTACATCCGGCGGTTCATCTCAAATCTTTCTGGGAAGTGCCAACCTTTCTCTAAGCTAAACAAGAAAGGTGTGTCATTTATTTGGGACGACGCCTGCCAAAAAGCACTCGAAGACATCAAAACGTATCTGACGAATCCTCCTGTTCTCATCGCACCAAAATCAGGTAAACCGTTCTTGATTTACATCAAGGCGATGAACCATTCGATAAGTGCTTTATTAGCACAAGACGATGATAATGGTCACGAACAGGCAGTTTATTACATAAGTCGGACTTTGGTAGGCGCCGAGTCCCGATATCCGATGATTGAGAAAGAATGCCTCGCACTGGTATTCGCAGTACAAAAGATGCGGCATTACTTGGTTGGACAGACGATTTACGTTATTTCTAACGTTAATCCAGTACGGGTATTTATGACGCAACCGGGTTCGATGAATTGGCGGTTAGCGAAGTGGGCCCTTCTCTTGTCCCAGTATGATTTGCACTTCAAACAGCAAAAGTCGGTCAAAGGACAAGCGATTTGTGATCTTTTGGCGGCAAACCCGACAACAGATACGGCAGAAGTATATGATGACTTGCCCGATGAAACCCACGAGGTTACTACTACATCACACCAACAAGTATGGCAATTATACTTTGATGGTGCTTCGAGAGCAGTTAATAAGGCAGTAACCCCCGGATGTCCTAAAGTCTCCTCCGGAGTTGGAGTTGTCTTAGTTTCTCCGGGGAAGCATGTAATGCCTCGAGCTTATTCACTGATAGATCCATGTTCCAATAACGTAGCCGAGTACAACGCACTCCTCATTGGACTCAGTTTCGCCAAGGAGCTTGGGGTCAAATATCTCGAAGCTTTCGGGGATTCTCAATTGATAGTCAACCAAGTCCGTGGAGAGTATGAAGTCAGAAATCAAGACCTGATCCCATACCACCAGGAGGCCATCAAAATGGCAGATTCTTTCCAAGAATTCTTTATTGAATACATCCCTTGTCTCCAGAACGCTTATGCGGATGCACTGGCAGCACTAGCAGTATCACTTGCACAGTCGCCCGAAACTGAACTGCTAGTCACAGTAAGATCACATCAACTCTGCATACCCATATACAATATGGATATCGAAGAGGAAGATGACAAGAACATAAACGCCAAGGAGGTGAACTCAACTCAAATCGGGTCTGAGTCCCGAGATTGGCGTTTTCCTATCAGTGACTACGTCCAATACGGTATTCTGCCAGAGGATGTAAAAGAAAGGGAATTAATCCGCCGAAGAGCACCAAGGTTCTTCTATAATACCGAGACCCGTACATTATACCGTCGAGGGTATGATGATTTGCTACTCTAATGCCTTTCGAACGAAGAAGCAGAAGAAGTTCTTAAGGAAGCACACGAAGGAGAATGCGGGGCACATCAGCCTGGTCCCAAAATATATGATCGCATCAGGAGAATGGGATATTTTTGGCCAACAATGGTTCGTGACGCGATAGAATACGCCCGAGGATGTCACGCCTGTCAAGTACATGCAAATTATATGCACCAACCACCAGAGCGGTTACACACGTCAACCACGTCTTGGCCATTCGAGACATGGGGTATGGACATTGTCGGTCCTATTTTTCCCCCTTCTGTCAAAGGTAATCGATTTATTCTCGCAATCACGGATTACTTCTCAAAGTGGGCTGAAGCAATTCCGCTTAAAGAAGTGAAGACGAACAACGTCATTAATTTCATCAAGCATCATGTCATATACCGACACGGTGTGCCAAGACGGATCATTCATGACAACGGTCCACAATTCATAAGCAACGCTTTCGTCAGGTTCTGTGACAAGTTCAAGATTCAAGATGTTTCGTTAACAGCTTATTATCCCGCTGCCAATGGATTAGCTGAGGCTTTCAACAAGATGATCATTAAGATCCTGTCAAAGCTCGTGAAGACCAATAAACGAGACTGGGACGATAAACTCGATGAAGCACTCTGGGCTTATCGCACCACCGTACGCACACCTACGGGAGCCACCCCGTATTCATTGGTATACGGATGTGAAGCTGTGCTACCGTTGGAAATCCAAATCCCGTCCCTTCGGATCGCTCTCGCAACTGAGATGATGACGGAAGAGCAACATCAAAAACGTCTCGAAGAACTCAAAATGTTGGATGAAAGGCGCTTGGAAGCTTAACAACACATTGAGTTTTATCAAGCCAGAATATCTAGGGCTTTTAACAAAAGAGTCCGACAAAGAAGCTTCAAGGAAGGAGATCTGGTCCTCGCTGCTCGCCGACCGATAATCCTCAATTCCAAGAAGAAGGGAAAGTTTAAACCCAAATGGGAAGGACCGTTTGTGATAGACACAGTCTACTCAAACGGCGCATATCGCCTCATTTCTCTAGAAGGCGTCAGGCAATTAATGCCAATAAATAGGAAGTTCCTAAAAAAGTACTACCCCTAGTACATTCAGGATAACCCATTTATCGGGAAGTTCCTTGAAGAATATTACACTTAATATTCTAGAGGATAACCCAAAATTATTTCTTACCACCAAAATCCCTCACTGATCAATTTTAATTGACAGTGAGTCCACTAAAACTGTCTTTCTGGTCCAAACCACCAACGAATTCCCCTCTTGATTCTTTCCATGAACAAGAGGTCCACATTCAATTCAGAGTCTCTTTTCGATAAACGAAAGAGCTCCCATCTTTTCTCTTTGGTTAAACCTTTTCATGGTCATAACTAAAGTTGAAATTTCATTTCGATAAATGAAAAACTCATCTAGATAACCAATCCTATAAAAGGTAAGCTTATTTATATCTTCCAGATTCTCGGAGTGGAGATCCCACTTCTAGTTTCTTTCTCGCACTGGAAATAGAATATAAAATTCTTCCTTTCCAGAATCAAGGAATAGAATATAAAATTCTTCCTTCCTTGCTCGGGGAATAGAATATAAAATTCTTCCTTCCCACACCAATCCTTTTCCAAGAATTTAGGATTCATCCTAGGAAGTTTATCCCGAATCCTAAGCAGGGATAAGTCGACGCCTAACACGCGCTGCCGGTTTAGTCTTTCTCCGTAGAAGAAGACACCAGAGTCCGATTCTGGGGTATTTAATCCTGAAACCTAAGTAAGGATAAGTCTGCGCCTAACCCGCGCTGCCGGTTAGTTCTTAACCGTTAAAAAGAACACTCGCCCACATATTTAACATCGTGGCAGGTTGTTATTAATAACACCAAAATCCATGCCTTACACGCATGGGGAATTTCATCCTGAATCCTAAGAAAGGATACGCCGACGCCTAACATGCGTCACCAGTTTAGTCTTTTACTGTCCAAAAAGACACCAGAACCTGATTCCGGGGACCTTTATCCCGAAGCCTAAGTAGGGATAAGTCAGCGTCTAATACACGTTGCCGGGTAGCCTATTCCCGTAACAATGGCAAAGTCTACGTATTCAAAGTCGTAGCAAAGAGTCTAAGGGAGTTCATTCCGTTAGCACAACGTTACATGCGGAACGGATTTAGACAATCCGCATGCTAGCCCGACTCAAACGGTAGTTGGTAAAGGCTAATCAAATCCGTTGAAGGCTGGGGGTTAGCCAAAAATCCTAAAGTCAACGCCTAACACGCGTCGCCGGGTAACCTATTCCCGTAACAAATGGTAAATTCTATGTATTCAACATCATAGCACAAAGTCTAAAGGAGTTCATTCCTTTAGCACAACGTCACATGCGGAACGGACTAAAACAATCCGCATGTAAGCCCGATTCAAACGGTAGTTGGTAAGAGCACGTCAAATTCGTTGAAGGCTGAGGATTTACCAAAAATCCTAAGTCAACGTCTCATACACGTCGATGTTTAGTCTTTTCACAGGAGAAAGACGAAGTCTACATATTCAATATCGTAGCACTAAAAGGGTTAACTCTTTTAGCTTAACGTCACATGCGGAACGGACTTAAACAATCCGCATGCTAGCCCGACTCAAACGGTAGTCGGTAAAGGCTCATCAAACCCGTTAATGGTTAAGAATTTGCCAAAAATTCTATAAATACGAGTCATTGACGCATCAACTTCGAAGATTGGTCTCGTGACTCGAATATCTGCCACGCTCCAATTCCTTAAGAGCTTAAACTGTGTGTACTCCAGAAGACGTACGAGTATAATCTGTGTCGGACGCCGGACAACGCGTCACAATGAGGCTCAAACACCGGACAATGTGTTGCAAATGAAGATTCAACACCGACAATCGATGGTCAGCAAACTCGAGCTAAAAAGTCAGGAAATCGAGAATCGACTTCAAGTTCAAAATTCCGACAGACGGTCAAACAATAAATGCAGCACCGGAACCCTTACAGACATTCGACAAAGCACCGAATAGCCTGGAAGACTGAAGGAATCAAGAATAAAAGCCATTCCAAATATCCTGGGACAATCATATCCAAAGTATTCCAGACTCTTCTATAAAAGAATGAGGCTGATATACTTTGGAGGGGGTATCTGTAGGCGTATAAAACTGCCTATAGGTCCCTTAACACAGCTCGACGACGTCAATTCGACAAACCGACCATCGGGCGACGCATCCAAACACTACCGTTAGTCCACAACACCGAAGCCAAATGATACGCGACGAAGCGGATTAACGAGGCTACGAGGCTAACGAACCACACGCAAACAACGGGATAAATCCACTCGCGTACGGAACCAAGCTAACGGTTGAGGAATCAACGAGTCATCCAACCAACAGCGGACTCGGACGAATCGAGATCGAATCGAGATCAATTTCGGACTCAAATTCAAAAGTGGATTTACTGCCAAATTAGGAACCGGATTTACTGCCAAATCAGGTCAACGAATCAAGTTCGAACAAATCAACCACGAAATCGGAAAATGGGCAAAGAGGCAAAACATCGAACACCTGGAGGGCTCGGTCAAAACCGAGCCACTCCTAGGTGGCTCGGCCAAAACCGAGCCACCAAGGTGGCCGAGCCACCAAGGTGGCCGAGCCACCAAGGTGGCCGAGCCACCTTGGTGGCCGGCCCAGATCTGTGCCAAGGTACAGATCTGGTTGCCTATAAATAGAAGAGGTGGTTCATTGTTTGAGAGGTTAGAAATTTTGGAGGCGAAGCTCTGCTGGATTCAAGGCTCAGATCTAAAAAAGATTGAAGCTTTGGGACTTTAAGGACTTGCTCATCCAGATCCGGTGCTCGGCGATCGTCAACGCCAAATAAGGCAAGAGTTCTAGAGGAACCGGATCTCAAATCGGATCTCAGATCTACGCAGGCATACTCCGAATCAAAGCTTGGTCTTTGATCCCGAGAATCGGGCGATTATTTCCTTGGTGAACTAATCCCCCCCGGCTATTATTTCCTTGGTGAAATAATACCCGTCGTACTGCGTAGATCCGACCGGATTTAGATCTCGTGGTGGTCTACGGATAAACCCCAGTGCAGGCGAAGAACCCACGCAAGCGAGCGACCGCAAAACAGGAGCTCGTGATTTGTTCGACAAACAAGGATAAAAAGTTATAATTTTTCTTTTCTTTTATTTGATTTTCATTGTAACCGGATCTTATAAAAAGACCGGATCTTTGTAACCGATAAACTGTTATTTAAGATAGCAATGGAGTCAATGAAGAAAGCAACGATTTTTCCCGCGAACAGTAGCCGGTCCCACAATTTAGGGCTAGGCTGATGAGCTCCACATATACCATCATGAGCTTCTTTAAGAACTTCTTTTGCTTCTCTATTTGACAAACAGCGAAGCAAAATCCCATCGTATGATTTTCGATACAAAGTCTGGGATTGAGAATCATAGTAGAATCTAGGTGCTCGTCTACGAATAGATTCTCTTTCCTTGACATCTTCAGGCAATAAGCCATATAAGACATAATCAATGATCGGAAATCGCCAATCTTTAGGTTTGAGTGTTGCGAGCTCATCTTCAATTGTGTTGATCTGTAATGTATACTTTGATTTGAATAATTGTCTGCTCATCACTGTGACTTGTTGGGTAGTTCTTTCTGGTAGAGCTAAGGTAGCCGCAAGTGACGCTGATGCATCATCATAAGTATTCTTGAGACGGGGTATATAGTCAATGTAGAAGCCCTTAAAGGAATCAGCCAATGCGATTGCCGCGGTATGATAAGGAATGAGGTCCTCATTCCTAACTTCATACTCTCCCTTCATCTGGTTAACAATGAGTTAAGAATCGCTATACGCTTCTACGTGTTTCACCCCCAACTGTTTAGCTATATCTAGGCCAACCAATAAAGCATTGTATTCGGTGACATTATTAGAGCACGGCTCTGTTAAAGAAACGGCACGTGGGAGTACATGATTTTAGGGGGAGATAAAGACAACCCCCACTCCGGCAATAATTTGACTGGTAGGACTTGTCCTTGCTGCACCATCGAAGTATAGTTACCATACCTACTCTTTAGAGATGACGTTTGCTTCAAACGTCTCATCCGATATATCCTGGTACAATTCGGTCTTTTCTTTCAATGGATGATTAGCCATAAGATCACAAATAGCCTAACCCTTCACTCCCTTTAGAGGTTTGAAGTGAATGTCATATTAGGAAAGCAACAAAGCCCATCTGGCAAGTCGCCAGTTCAATGTATTGGGCTATGTCATGAATACCAGAATAGGATTTATCTAGGAAATGACATGTATGGCTTGCCCAACCAAATAATGTCGCATCTTCTGAACTGTGAAGACCAGCGCCAAACATTCCTTTTCAATAAGAGGATAACGAGGTTCAGCACCCGATAAAGTCCTACTGAGATAGTAAACAGCTTGCTCATGGTCATTTTCATCATCTTGTGCTAAGAGTCCTACTAATGCAAGATCTGTAACCCAGATGTATATCAAGAAAGGTTTACCTGACTTCGGTATAACCAATATCGGTGGATTGGAGAGATATTGTTTAATATTCTCAAACACTTTTTGGCAAGCCTCATCCCATATAAAGGATACTCCTTTCTTCATTAGTTTTGAGAATGGTTAGCATTTCCCTGACAGGTTAGAAATGAACCGGCGAATATCCGCTAATCGCCCTTCTAAGCCTCGAAGCTCCTTGAGATTCCTAGGAGGTGGTAGCTCTTGGATGGCTTTGACTTTGTCTGGGTCAAGATGAATTCCGTTAGCTGTGACCACGAACCCGAGAAATTTACCACTAGTCATTCGTAAGAACGACTTAGTTGGATTCATTTTCAGCTTGTATGCCCGCATAAGGTCAAACATTGTTTTCAAGTTGTGTAGATGGTTTCCCTTGTCATGACTTTTAACAACCAAGTTATCAACATAACATTCTACAGTCTTCCGTAGATGTTTTTGGAAGATAGAGGTCATAGTACGTTGATAGGTAGCACCATCATTCTTTAATCCAAAGGGCATTACTGTATAACAGTATATCCCTGAAGGTGTTCGAAAGGATGTGTGCTTTTCATCATTAGGATATGTAGGCATTCAAAAATGCCAAAACTCAAAATGTGAAAAGGAGGGTCAGGGAAATAAACCCCTTCTCAATTAGAAACGAGGTTCGTTGTTTAGAAAAGATCAACCTCGAGAACGAGAGTCTCCATACAGCAAAGCTCAACATCAAAAGATAAAGTTCATTATTGAATAGAATGGATCTACAAGACTCGAAACTCGTCATTGGATACGAGGTTCAAGGTTCACTAGTGGATACGAGACTCAGAGCTCATCAATGGATACGAGGTTCGAGGTTTATTGGTGAATACGGGGTTCGAAGCTCGTCATTGGACACTAGGTTCAAAACTCATTACTAGACATGAAACTCATTAGTGAAGATGAGGCTCGTTAAAAGGGAACTTACAAGACTTACTACGTAGTTGGACTCAGCTGTCGAAGAGGAAGTTCGTTAGTGAAAGTGAGGTTCGTCAGACGAAGTCAGTGAAGACAAAATTTGTCAGGAGAAAATGGTCTACTACAAGGTTTGCTTGGTAAGACGAACCTCGAGGCTTGTCTTACTTGACAAACTCCATTTCAATTAAGGTCGAGGTTCGTCATCCACGTGGGATTTACCTGTAACGACTCCGAAGACTTAGTCAACCACATGGGCTAATCTTCAGGAGCACGTTACGACGTGCACTGATTTGGAGGAGGCAGTTACACCCCTCTACCCGTGATTATAGCACGTCGGTTATGTGTTTAAAACCCTATAAATAGCCATTGATGGCTACAGATAAAGGGGTTGGTTGATTGTTAATTAATTAGAGATTTCAAACTTGGACTTCAAGAAGCATCAGAGATCAAGGTTTCTGCACGTCGATTCAGAGTCTGAACCTCGATTCCAGACGGCTAACGAACGTCAGAAATGCTAGTGATCTTGTTCTGATCGTCAACGGGAGGCAAGCTCGACTCAAGCATCGGGGGAAGCATCCTTTCGCCATCTAGAACCCACCTTAAACAAAAGAGAAGCTAAATTAATCTTCTCTTCCTCTGTAATCGAGAGAGTGTGAGTGTTTGTAAGGGTTTCGTACCAAGTGATCAAACCCAGTTTTCTTAAAACAAGAGAATTAATTAATCCTTAAATTTTTCGACCCTACAGGATACATTTTGATTTGGTTGTACCCTGAGAATCTATCCATAAAAGACATCCTTTCAAACCCGCGCGTATTGTCAATATTAACGTCCGTGATGGGTAAAGGGAAATCATCTTTAGGACAAGCCGAATTCAAGTCTCAGAAGTCGATGCACACTCAAATTTTCCTATTCTTTTTCAGAACAGGGACAATCAATATACTCTCGTATTAGAGTAATAAGGTCTTCCTTCTCTTCGGGCGACAAGCTATCGCTTATGAATATAGGCTTTGGATTGACTTCTTCTCCCATGTTCACTTGAATCACTTTGTCATCAGTAGGAGGTTCGTGTTGTTCAAAGCGGTGTTCCCATTGTATACCTAGCTGTCGACTTAGTGGATCATCAAACAGGGGTAATTGATCATCTTCTTGATCTTCTATTGGAGATGCCGAAGTCATGTTGGCCATAAGTGCTCTGAACACAGTTCCCATACTGATATCAGACTCCCATTAACTACATTCAGAAGATGATGTGCAAGAATCGTCATCTGACTCTCCTTTGGTTCCAAAATGCAGCATAAATGGTGGGGATTCATAACCTAATCCACTACGAGTTTTGTGATAATAGTCTTTCGACTTTCCTTCCAGGACATAAGCAGATCGTATTGGTGTCCGAATCCCTCTACTGAAATTTAAGCCTTCTTTATGGATGAAGTCATATCCCATATTCTTAATAAGCTTTCGGGTTGTTGGAGTGAAGTACGAAAATTGCGGATCTCTTTCCTCCTCAGATTCTTCCAAAAGAGTTTGCACCGGGCCGTCACTCTTTCTAAAGATGATATCTTTTTGTCCGTTAACCTTGGCCGGTACTATGACTACTTCTTACGAAGATTCAATTTGCTGCTGATTTGTCACAAAAGACGACTGAATCGGCATGTATAAATTTGATTCAGCATATAACTTGGATAGCGGATCCGCTACCACGCTGACGCTTGTACCTGGCATGTTATGATTCAATTCAACATGCGATAAGTAAGCTAAATCATTATTATTATTAAAGGTAACTCTGCTGTCTTCATGGACAAGATCATTTACATCCAGATTTTCAAGACCGATTACGACGGGTTCTATGTTATTAAAAACAATACCCTATTCGTGCTCAGACTCGGTTTCGGCTTCATTATCGCTATCTGGTTCTTCAACCAATTGTACTTAAAATGGCTCACCATCAAGGTAATGAATAGAATCGGTGAAATAATTCTCCACCCCTTTGAACGGTTGCTTCTCTGCGACCACTGTTTTTATTTCACCGCTCCCACCTACATATTTCATACATTGGTGTAGAGTAGATGGAACAATCAAATTATTATGGATCCATGGTCGACCCAATAACAAATTGTAAGACGTCTCTGCATCGATGACGTAGCAAGTGATATCCGTTCTTAAGTCACCCATCTGGTATTTAAGTTTTATCTTGCCAAGGGGACGAGTATTGGAATCATTAAAACCATATGTGGTTGTTCTCGTTGTTGATAAACGATGCAGATGGACTCTAAGGTGATGAATGAGCCTCACTGGTATGGTGCTCAAAGCAGAACCAGGATCAACCTAAATTTTGTCTACCCGAATAGAGCCAATGTACCCTATGAAGTACAGGTCTATCATGTTTTGGGTTTCTCACATGCATATCTTCTTGAGAAAAGGTGATGCATGACATTCTTCTTCGAAATACTTGACAACATTGAGGACAAGGTTCTTCCAGCATTGCTCCGGCTAGATTTGGTGGAAAGTGAGTAAAGAAAGCCTCATTATCCGCCAACGCTTCACGAAGAGCTTCTCTCATTGATCGAGATAAACGCAAAAGCTCAAACAAGGTAATCCTTGCTGGGATATTGGCTAACTAGGCCAGTACATCAAACCAAAAAGGATCTTTTGAACTTTCTGGTGCATCTTTTCTTAGTGCCTTGTTGTAACGAAGTTCCTTCGCTTGAGTTTGCTCCACTACTTCTTTCCCTAGTTTGGGTGGTGCAGCTGTTGTTTCAGAATATTTCTTCAAATGTTTTTTTCCCGTGTGTTCCTGATATCTGTGCAGGTTACAAAGTGAATGTTGGTTGCTCTATTTCAGAACCGCTAAGTGACGCAGTTTCAACCCCCTCATCCGGGACGACTGAAATAGTGTTGCAAGATCTTTGCTTGGCTTTAGGCTTCGTTGACTTTGCTAATGTCCACTGCTCGTCCATTAGTAAGTCAGGATGAACCCACATCAATTCACCTTTAGGAGTAGTGTAGGGGACTATTCCTTTTTCTTTCTTTTGATGCGGGTCGAAGTTTACTACTCTCGCCTCTGCTTGAGGAATCGGCTTCATGCCGTCTTGTACTTGCACCTCGGCAAAATCTCCAAACTAAAGTGAGACCATATTCGCAGATACCTTCTTTTGATCAGCTTGAAGGGTCATCACACCTTTTGCGTCTAGCAAAGCCTGAATTTTATCTTTCAGGATGTAACAAGCTTTGGTTGGATGATGCACCATCCTGTGATACATGCAAAAGTTAGGATCGTTAGTCCTTGATACTTCTGTGTTCTGTTTTACCTCTGGCAATTTGATCTTATTCATCTTAATCAAAGATGTAAGAATAGAAACCACACGCTCATCCTTGAAATCGTATTTCTTCTGAAAACGATTATCGGAAGTATTTCCCTTCTGTTTTGTTGAAGACTTCGGGGATGGTGGTGTTTCAACTGCTAGAGTATCCTTTCCTTTTGATTGTTTTGGGAATTATAATTACCTTTACCTCCTCCCTTTTAGGCTGGGATTCTGGAGGTTCTTTAGCATTTATTCTCTTGAGCATGTTTTCCACTTGCTCTCCTTGCTAAACCAAATCTTTTCATGAACGGGCTTCAACAACACCTATCTTGGACAAAATATTGATAGAGAGATTGTTGTGGCACATCTCCACAAGAATAGCTTCAGAAACTTGATCGCGTGAATGCAACAATCGATTTCTGAATCTGACGAAGTCACTGACCGACTCCGTCTTCTTCTGCTTCTCAGACAATAGTGTGGCCATAGACACTTCAATGTCATCATCGAAGAATCGGGCTAAGAAAAGCCTCTCCATATCCCTCTAACTTTAGATTGACCATGGCTCAAGTCTGCAAAACCACTCGAAAGCCACCCCTTTTAGGGTACTGATGAACAATCGAGTCATAATAGGATCATTACCCACTATATGTTCGGTTTGTCCCTGGAAGTAATAAATATGTTGGGTAGGGGAACCCTTGCCGTCAAATTGTACTAAGTTGAGCGGTTTGAATTTTGGAGGATACGAGATCATATCCCATTCACTTGGATAAGGTCTTGTCATCCCTAACTCTTTGAAGTTTCCTTGGAGCTTCAATGCGTCAAGTTGCTTTTGAAAGTCATCCCACTTTTGGTCTCGTACTTTCGTATGAAGATTAGATTCAGCTTTGGATGATTCAGAATGAATCTTCACAACATTTTCCTCATCGTCGTCTTCATCATTGCCATTTTGGTCTCGCCGATTATTTTCTTCTTTGACGGGTGAAGGTCATCTACGCCTAGATCCCGAGGCTTGGGAATGAACCTTCTTCTTCTTCTTTTCCTTCTCCTCATAGAGTCTCTTCACTATTGCTTTTAGACATCTGATGGACTCCTGTTGCTGATGAATGGTTGATTATTGCTCTTCCAACTACCGCGCTAGCTCTTCCTCATTTCCTACCATGTGAGCACTTGCTTATTCACTTTGGTCTATATTAGAAGGCTGAGAAGTAGCAATGGCTGAGTTTTCAAGTTCTTACTTAGCCTCATCTGTGATTCCTACTAATCGTCTGTAATCGAACGGAACCACTATACCCTTACGAGTACGAGTGTGTTGGAACACCCCTTGTCCTTCAACAAGCATTTCACCTAATCTTGGAGAGTATTCAGGATCAGGAGATTCTGAGGAATCAGTCAAAACTTTGCTTTTACCCTTGCCAACCATGTTAATCGTCACTTTGATGTGACTATTCTTAGATGCTTGCTTTTTAGGGCGAAAGCGTCTTCTTCTTGATGAAGAAATTGTTGAAGGCTTAGTTAACCTTTCGAAGACTATCGATTTATGTGTCGACTCTCCACAGGGGCATTAGGAAAGTACTATAGAAATGAGCTTCTCACAGCAGCAATAAGATTGCATTTGGCTCATGTTGCGCTTGCGCGTGAGATAATCTCAAAGGTCACCAGCTGGAGAACCCCCAGTTGATTCTGTCATCTTGGCTTTACCCAAGCGAGACCTTCTGAATGATAGAGGTTGACAACCTTAGGTAGGTTGACAAACTCCGCCATTCATGTGACGAGGTTCATTGATAGGACGCGTTTGGCGAGCTTGCCTTCTTGGTAGGTTCTTAACTTGAGGTTCGTTTTCTTGATGAGCCTCAGTATGAACTGTTTGTTGAACCACTTTTTGAGGATGAGGTTCGTGATATGAGCCTACTCGGGTACAAGGATAAGGTCCGTCATTTTGATCTTCCTTAGTCACTTGACCCTCGTTAGACTTGTTAACTTGGGCTGATCAGCCTTCGATTGATAGTGAAAACCATCTAGCGAGACCAAAACTCGAGCCTTACGGTGAGCTTGATTCTGACACTGACGTTGTCAAGCACGTCTCGATAGTGGACCAATTAGAACTTTTGCTTCAGTCAAAATTGGGTAAGGTTCATTATCAAAAGCTATAGTTTGGCTGGTAGAAGCCGAAGTTCAGCTAGATTGCTTGACAACCCATTTCTTAGCCTATCGGCTAGTTACTGGAGCCTCCTCTTTGGGAGGCATGGACTTTTCCTCGAGGTTAATTCGAGTTGAATCATCAAAAGCCACTTGGGCTGAAGTCTCATGCGAGACTCGATGACACTTACGTGCCTTCATGGGACTGGATGCTCCTGAGGAGATATACTCCTCATACTTAATCTGGTCAAATTCGATGACCAGGGTCTTAACCTTGGTGCCCACCATAATCTTGTCTGACTGTACCACCACTATCTCATAGGAAAGAATAGCTCCTCCTACTATGGTCGCCATCGTCTGTAGGTCAAAAAACTGATGTTCGATTGATTCTCTTGTTTTAAGAAAACTAGGTTCGATCACTTAGTACGAAACCCTTACAATCACTCACTCTTTCTCGATTACAGATGAAGAGAAGATTAATTTAGCTTTTTTTATTTAACGTGAGTTCTTGGTAGCGAAAGGATGCTTCCCTTGATGCTTGAGTCGAGATTGCCTCCCGTTGACGATCAGACCAAGATCACTAAAGCTTCTCATGTTCGTTGACCAGCTAGAATCGAGGTTCGAACTCTAGATCTGTGTGAAGAAACTTTGATCTTTGATGCTTCTTGAAGTCCAAGTTTAAAAACTCCCACCCTTTTCTCTATAGCCATCCATGGCTATTTATAGGGTTTAAGCACGTAACTGACGTGCTATAATCATGGGTAGAGAGGCATAACTGCCTCCTCCAAATCAGCACACACCGTAACATGCTCCCGAAGATTAGCCCACGTGGCTGACTAAGTCTTTGGAGCCGTTACAGCTAGATCTCACGTGGATGATGAACCTCGTCTTTAATTGAAACGGGGTTCATCAAGTAAGACGAGCCTCTATACGTAGCGAGGTTCGTCCTACCAAGCGAACTTTGTAGTAAACCAGCTTCTTCTGATGAATCTTGTCTTCACTGACTTCGTCTGATGACCCTCATCTTCACTAATGAACTTCGTCTTCGACAGCTGAATCCAACTACGTAGCGAGCCTCATCTTCACTAATGAGCTCTATGTCTGGTAATATGCTTCGAACCTCGTGTCCAATGATGAGCTCCGAACCCCGTATCCACTAGTGAACCTCAAACCTCGTATCCAACAACGAGATTCAAATCTCAAGATCAGTTTCATTCAATAATGAACTTTGTATTTTGATGTTGAGCTTCGCTGCGTGGCAACTCTCGTTTTCGAGGTTGATCTTCACTAAACGACCAGCCTCGTCTCTGATTGAGACGAAGTTCGTTTTCCTAACTATCCTTCTCATATTTTGGAATTTGGCATTTTTGAATGCCTACAGACCCTGGTAGCGTGGTCGCTATGTCTGTTGTCATGGTCGACCTGGAGAGCAATGAGCTAGCTGACTAACTCATTAAAAAACGAGTAACCAGCTATGAGCAAGTAGTGGCCTAAGGCCCATTGGTACATGGACGTGGAAGATGCCCAAGCCTACAAGAAAGCAGCTAGGGTAGCAAAAACAATAGTAGTAACAACATCACCGATGGCCGAGTCAACGGCAAGGGTCGACCCCTCGCTAAGAGAGGAAGCAACAAAGGGTCCCTCCAGAGCCAACTCTATACGAAACAGAGCCAACAAGAGGGATCGGAGGAAGGAGATTGCCAAGAAGCTAACCTACATCAGTTAAAAGGCCTTAGCATCATTTGCATGGATAAGGCCAAGGAACATACCAAAGGACTTGACATCATTTTCATGTCCTAGCCCAAGGCACATAAAACCCCCCAAGGTAATCAAATTAATGGTACTATCCTCAAACAAGAAATTTTTGTCATGCTATATATATATGTGCATTATTTTCATGGATAAGCCCAATGCACGTACTAAAGACCTTGACATTATTTTCATGTCCAAGCCCAAGGCACATAAAACTCCCCAAGGTAATCAAATTAATGGTACTATCTTCAAACAATATATTTTTTTCCATGTTGTATATCTATGTGCAACTATCATCAATCGATCATCATCGATTCGGTCGGCTTTACCTCAAAAGACCTGGGCATCTGCTCAGGGTAAGACTAAGGCACACCATCAACAAAAGACCTTAGCACCTGCTCAAGGTAAGACCAAGGTGCGCCATCAACAAAAACCCTTAGTACCCTCTCGAGTTAAAACTAAGGCATGCCTCGACTCGGTCGGCTTCGATACAAAAAACCTAGGCACCTACTCAGGGTAAGACCAAGGCGTGCTATCAACAAACAACCTTGGTATCATTTTCATAAGTAAAACCAAGGCACCTCATAGATCAAGAGACATTGTTGTCATCGCAAATAAACCCAAGGCATGAGGTCGAGTAGCACTACTTCCCACACACGGGGCCTAGTCGTCTTGAACTAACGAACCGATGATACTCAAAGGTACGTAGTTTAAATTAATAAAGACAAATATTTGCACCTAAAATGTATGTTGTTTAAATTAATAAAGATAAATATTTATGCCTAAATGTTTGCAGCAAGACCTTGGCATCTTCCTAAGCCAAAGACATGTACCCCAAGACCTTGGTATCATCACAAATAAACCCAAGGCATGATGTCAAGTAGCACTACTCCCCACACACGGGGGTTAAGTCATCTCCACCTAAAGGACTGACTAGTATCCAAAGGTGTGTAGTTCAAATTAACAAAAATAAAAAAATTTCTAGCTGAAAATGTTCACAGTAAAACCATAGCACATTCATAAGCCCAAGGCACGCATTTTAGAACCTTGTAATCATATTCAATAAACAAGGTATGAGGTCGAGTCGCCTCATTCGTCATAACGGCTAAGTCACCTCGACTCTATAAAAAAATGGACGCAAACAAAGCATGAGAAAAATGCAAGCAAAAAGACATAAAATTTGAGAAGGCACAAGTCTGACTTTTTACTTAACTTTCACCCGTATTCGGCCACTCGAGTTCGGATGAAAAGGGGGGCGATGTTATAGCTTGCAAATAACTAGTATTACTTTTCTTGAGTTGTTAACATGCATTCCACTCCACACCAGATCAGACATGATCAGAGCCTAGAGGACTCGAACCATTACTGCGGTGACTCCAAAAGCCGACAACTTACATGGCTGACTTGAAAGGCGATACTTGTCAACCTACCTATCAGATTAAGCCCACAAGTCTCCACACTCAACCCACTATCTCAGTCGGCAACTCGCGTAGCTGAGTAAAAAGGCGGTGTTAGTTGGTCCTCCACCAGACGACTAAAGAGGCGGTACTTCTTGCCCTTCTCACAAGGAGTCGTCCCTTCTTGATAGGCAACCTGACTCGTTTCTTCTTACCAGGTCAAGTTGTCCCTTCTCGCTAGGCCAAGTCAAAAGGCGGTACTCCTAGAGCCCCCCGCCAATAGCCAGTTACGATCATATTAAATGTATTGTCAAAAATCATCATTGCTCCAACTCTAAAAGTCTTTATGACTTATCAGGCTCCGTCAATACCAAGCGACTGCTGTCTCTTGACAGTAACCACAGGATGACCTATCCTCTCCAGTGGCCGACACCTATTAATTCTCTACTAAGTTAGCTACCTATCTAGACTCGACTCAAATTACCTATCTGTCCTTCTGATCTTCTATAAGAGGAAGCCCTATAGCTCAAGGTAATTTTCCGAGTCTTCCACACAACTTTGAGATTTTCTTCATCTCACATTTTTTCATTCAAGCTCATGTACTGACTTGATCGTCGGAGGGACAACCAAAGAACCTAACTCCGACCTCTTACGAGCTCTTCATGAGCAGGGAAGAATAGCGATCTACAAAGCTAGTCATCTGAAGAGGTTTGAGGTCCCTGACTCTACTTTAATCCACAAATAAACCCCCGTTAGATAATTGACATCAACAAAAAGTATTAAAATTGTTGCGATCAAAGTCAAAATTACATGGTCAATTCATATTAAGTATAATTTACAAAAAATATTACATGAAGATAAAAAATCCTTTTATGAAGAACTATAAATTTTTATGCAAATAATTTGATTCTTACTATAATCCTATGTTATCATCTTATAATATGTACAAACTCACAATATCAAATCCTAATTTTTATGCCCTACATAATTTCACCTTTAATATGATACCCCATGAGGCTAATAACTCTAAAGAAAGAGCTAATAACCATGGATCCTAATAATGAGAGTTTTTTCAAGATAATATATTTATATTAAATTTGTTGATGTTCTTGACTATTAAAGTTAACCTGCTATGAAATGACTAATTGATTTTATGCTAGTATGTATACTTTTCTTAGTAGGGGTTTTTTTTTTGAGAAATAAAATTACTTTATAGCTAACTGTGACTATTTCAAGTAACTGGGGATATGCTCATGTCTCTACTTTTTTTAATGAGTACCATATTCCTCTTCATTTAAGTATACTTCTCTTTCCCATTTGATTACTCTTGCAATACAAATTTTTTTAGATTAATTGCCTCAATTATACTGATTATCACATATTATTATATTTTTATACTATTATTATCTATTTTATTTAAATAAATATGTTACTAATAATGTGTGTTTCTCTTAATCTATAGGAAATAAAGAATTAATGAACAAGAGATCAAAAAACTCAAATCTTCTTATTTTTTTAACCTTTTATTAAAGTTTGGGATCAAACCAAGCAACCTATAGTAGCCAAAGAAACAAGGATTCAATATAAAAAGAAATCAAGTCAAAAACATATTCAGCATGATTAGCAACAAAGAAATGATGATATCTCCTAATTTAGAAGGCAAAATTTAACATATGATATATGAAAATCACCTATCTCAACGAGACAGTGCTATTTATATTTTCAGAATTTTGAGATTCTAATAAATCAGTTAACTGATTGATTTGTAACTGATTCATTTTATGGCTAAGATTTAATCCTTGGAGCCCAAGTAAAATCTAGTGACTCATGTTACCTGATGTAGGCTATAAATAAGGATGAGGGTGAGGGGTTTAAGTGCGAATTTTTTTTATAAAAACTCTATTTAGAGAGTAGAGTTACTCTTATTAAGAGGAACTTCTAAAATATAAACTTTGTTTGTAATTAATAAAAGAATTTTTTTACATCTTCATGTCTTTTTTATCTCTTTATTAGTTGATGAAGATAAAAATGAAGATGGAGATTTACTTTCAGGAGGCTAGAACCCTCTTGCAATGTAAATATTTCTTTTTCTCTTTTATTTTCATGTTTTAGATATTCATGTTTTAGGATTTTCTTTTCTTTTTCTTTTAGTAGATTAGATTTGTTTTTGATGTCTTATAGAGTAGATTTACTTTCATGTTCTTTTATTATGTTCTTGTATTTTTATTTTATAGTACAGATTTATCTTCTTACATAATTTAGATTTTTTATACTCTTTTATTATTACAGTTTAGATTTATTTTTATATTCATGGTTTAGATATTTATTTTTTATTCTTATTTTTCTTTTTATAGTTAGTTTTTATTTTCATTTTCTTTCTTTTATTCTCTCTAATCTAGATTTTATTTTTGTTTGTTTTTTAATATTCAAAATGTGGAACTAAAATCTTGTAAAATTTTTAGAATTGTATGAAACCAGTTTGATTTTGTTCATGAGTTGTAAATTACTTTCTTGTGCCCAATGTGATCATGTTTAGGATAATCAGCCAAAAAACTAATTGGTAGAAAAAGAATTTGATGATCTATGTTTATCTTGAGTAGTTTGATCGGTTATGCTTGTAAATTTTAGAATTAATATCTAGTTGTTATTCTTTTTATGAATATTAATTTTCCTTGGATGATACTTTGATAGGTTATGCTTTATTTAAGTGGTTTAATAGTATATGCATAATAAATCTAAACTAAAATGTGATAAAAAAAGAATAGTTCATAAATCCTAAATGAATTCAACTAGTGGAGTCAATTCTAGATTCATCATTTCTGTAATTATTTTCCTCAATATTTTACTTGTGATTTTCCTCTTTATTCTTGATTCTCCTTTATTTGTTCTAGATTTTATTTTTCTCTATTTCTTTATCTTTCTTTCTCCCCACTTAACCTACTTTTGTTTTATATGTAAATAATCACACTTTTCTCTTATCTCTCCACAACCACATTATTACTCTTAATTGTCCACACATAACTTTAAAACTAATTTTGATTATTTCTACAACACCTTTCTAGTGGGATTGACATATTTTTATACTATAACTTAATTTTTGTGTACTTGCAACTTTATTTTATTTACTCCCTATCATATACCTTCTATCAGGATTCATCTCTATTTTTTTAGTACCTCATGGCTATTGATATTTTATTGGGAAGTAGTTATTAAGCCTGTCAAAAAATTGCTAGTGGTGAAGATCCTTGACCTCTTGAAATAATATATATTGAACATCTCATAATTAAATATAAGAAAACTTAAACAATACATATTTGAGTAATTTTTCTAACATAATTATTTTTAATCGACATACCTATTGAACATCTTAAAGGGTCGTAATTGGTGAAGACCCTATATATTTTAAAATGATATATATTGCACATCTCATTATCAAAATATCAATTAAAACTTAGTTGTAAATTAAGAGTCCTTATTTGAGTAACTTTACACATATAATTCTTTTTAATTAGCATACCTATTAAACATATCAAAAGCCTAAATATCCAAGTTATCACTTTCCAATCTACCATTTTCTCAAAGAATAAAAAAATAAAAAACATTTTCCACTGAGTTAGTTGCTTTATTTAAAATGTTGCATCTTTGCTATTGGATATAGTAAATTATAAAGTAAATAATATATCACATGTTTAGTGCAGATAACTATGCGAACAAGTTTAAAGACTAAATATAAGTAAACTCCCTTAACTTTGAATTGTAGTTAGATTACCCCACATAACTTTGAAAAATATCAGAAAACCTCCTTAATTAGTTTAGGGGTCATTAGAAAACCCATTTAATTTTGAGGTTTTAATCAGGAAACCCACTAAACGTGATGAATCTAGTGAGATTTTCTGATAAAATCTCAAAGCTAATGGGAGTTTTCTAATAAAATCTAAAATATAACAGGGAGGTTTCTAATAATCACTATACTCAAAGGGGTTTTCTGATATTATATCTCAAATATATGCTACGTAATGCCAATCCATGTTACAAGTGTTATGCTCATGCCTGCACAGGTGAATCTTTTTTTGTTAACTAAAGTTATGGTGATGAGTAAAGTTGAGGGAATAAATAATTTTAAAGGCAAACGTACAATTATTATGATTTGGGAGCATATTTAAAAATACATGTAGTTTGAGGATACATACTAAAAAATTCCAAAATTAAAATATACGTAAAATTTACTAAACCTTTAATAAATTTGGTGTTTGGAACTAAATCCCCAATATCTTTAAAACTCTAGTAAACAATCGATAACTCTTGGCAGAAAACCCTCAAAATTAACGTCTTTAGTTTATGTATTGTCAAATGACCAAAATACACCACCAATACCCCTATAAGTTTATGTTTTAATAACTTAGACCCTCCAATAACTTTTGGCAAAAAAACCCAAAATACTGGATGTTTATAATTAACAGAGTTTCTAGAGGTTTATCTATAATTATTAGATATTTCAATAGGTATTTTGGATTTTAATGGGCTTGTTTCTAATTTTATATATTTTGGAGGATTGTTTGTACTTTTTGGTGTTTTTTATAATTTTATTTGTGTTTCTTAGTAATTTTCTAAGGGGTTATCTATGATTTTTTAGAATTTTTTCTAGTTGTTTGTAATTTTAAATTTTTAGAGTGTTATTCATACTTTTTTACTATTTATCAATTTTTATATAATTTTCCTTTTTTATTGTTAGTTTAAAATTTTGACTTTTAAGGGGTTGGTTGTAATTTTTTTAATTTTAAAGTGAGTTGCTTGTATTTTTTAGATTTTTTAGATGTTGTTTGTAATTTATGAATTTTTAGGGATCATTTATAATTTTAGAATGCTAAAAGTATTATTTCTATTTTTAATTTTTTGAGGTTTTTTTTTTACAATTTCAGAAAGCCTTCAAAATTAACATATGGGTAAATTTCACAAAACCCCAAATAAGTTTATTCTGCAGAACCAAATCCCAATATCTTTAAATATCTCACTAAACCTAAAAACTTTTGGTAGAAAATCCCCAAAATTAACATCATTAGCTCATTTCCAATAGAAGATTACAAACAGGTGAAAATCTCCTTAGAAAAGGATGGGAGGGAGATTCAGGCAATCAATTTTGTCTCTATGAGATCGAATCAGATAGTCACCTTTTCCTCCAATGCCCTTTCACTCAAGCGATTAGGAAATTGATCTTACCTATCTTACCAACAGTTGTATAGCCAAAGAATTTTGATAACTACTAAATTCACATAGCCGTACTTTTAGTGACTCAAAACTTAATCTATGGTGGAGTGTCTTCTTTCCTGCATTGTGTTGATGTCTTTGGCGTGCTACAAATAACATTATCTTCAATGATATGATGGACAAGCCTAAAAGAATTGCATCTAAAGTAGCCAATTTAGTTCTATTCTGGGCAGCTATTCAAACAAAAAAGAGCGATAGAGATACAAAGGAGCATGAAGGACCATGGAGTAGGGTCACTGTTGCATAGTGAGGAAATGGATGGCATGAACGAAAACTTCCGAGAGTATGAGAAGTAGTGTTCTTTGTGATGAAACACTATCTTTTGGTTTTGTTTTGAAAATAGTTATTTGAGCGTTTTATCTATAGATCTAACTTGACTTTAGGGAGTTATAATCAAGCATTTATGCATAAGTATGAACTACTTAATTACTACTTCTTCAAGTATCTCGCTTTATCTTAGCATTTTCTAATTGATGAAAGCTTTTGAACATGGCATCTTGTCCTATTTTATCTTAAAAACATCATTAGTTCATGTGTAGATAAATGACAAAATACACCCCGATAACCTAATAACTTTTGTGTTTTTTCCACAAAAACCCCAATAATTTTTGGGGAAAACCCCAAAATAATGAATGCTTATAGTTTTCATATTTATTCAAAGGTTTATATGTAATTATTAGAATTTTCATGAGGTTGATTGCAATTTTTTTTAAAGGGGGTTCTTTCTAATTTTTTAAATTTTCAAGAAAAAGTTTCTCTATTTTAAGGTTTCTGTAAAACTCAAATCAGGAAGCTTTAAGTACAAATATGATGATACACACGCCTTTTCCTATTTATTTGTATTTTTCATTTTTCCCCTTTTTTGTAATTTTTTGGGTTCTCTTTGCAATTTTCTAATTTAAATGTTCCCTTAACAATTTCCAAGAATGTTAGCGGGCTACTTGCAATTTAAAAAAAATTAGAATGCTATTTGTCATTTTTTTTACTTTATATGGGTTTTTTTGTAATTTTCATATTTTCAAATGTTTATTTGAATTTTTAAACTTATAGGGTATTTTTGTAATTTTGAATTTAAAATTGGGTGTTTGTTCATTTTGAATTTGTAGGAGGTTATTTGTAATTTATGATTTTTGGGTCATTTATAATTTTAGAATTATAAAATTATCTTTTTTTTTTAATTTTCAAATATTTTTTTTCAATTTCATATTTTTTTAGCAGGCCATCATTTTATTTTTTATTTTTTAAAAGTTTGATTATTATATCTTAATTTGTCCGTTGGTTTTCTATAATTCTAAGGCATTTAAAGGGTGGTTTTTTAGCTTTCAAAATTTCTACATGTTATTTGTAGTTTTAGCTTTTTTAGATCGCAATTTGAAATATTTTATTTTTTAGGGTTATTTTTTAAATTTATGGGTTAACTTGCAAATAAGAATCATTTGATCGGCTATATTATCCATGAAGGTTAAATTTAGTCGATGTAAAATTTTAGGGTAATGCAATTTATTGAGGCTAAGTACAAAAAAATAAAATATTTTGGATGTCTTTTGAAATTATCAAACATATTGACAATTTCGTTATTGTTGCAATTATCTCAGGAATTTAGTTGTCAATTCAAAGTTATGGAAATTTTTATTAAAATTTACTTTTTGGAGTGACACATGACATTTTTTAGATTTTTAAATTATGGGTAGGTACAATTTGTTTAGCATTCACAAAGATTTGATTATTAGAAATTTCTTTTTTTTAATGAATAGAATTTTCTACTTATGAATATGCATAGTTTTATTTTAATGAGAGTTCTTAGAAAGATAGAAGTAGTTGGACACATGTCATCCTCAAATAGGATAAAGAATTAGTTTCACTGCTTAATCTCTTTTAATATCAAATTTTGGTTAAAAATTTTACATTTAAAATATTTCAATATATATTATTAATTACAATAAAATTAGAAGGCAATATCTAAAAGGGTTAAGGGTAATACTAACTATGGAAAATGTTTTTACAAACTCGTACTTTATAAGATAATAATACTAAGTTGAATGCAGGTACATGGTTGCAAAAAAGTTTATAACTATCATAACATATTGAAAACATTTGGATATTTCCATGTATAATATCTCATTGCTTTCAACATTTTGCCTTCCACATAAAAAAGTCTTAAAATATTAATGACTTGAGAGCAATTTAATAATTTAAAGATCTAATTTCAAAATATTACTGATGTAAGGGACCAATATTGAAGAAACTATTATTATTAATGATAAAAATAAATTCTTAAATTCATCAAAGAAAAATGGTAGGTTTTATAGGATTTTGTTTAACTATAAAGAAATCACTTTCACTTGTTGTTTATCCGGCGACTAAGTATTATAGATATTCTAAAACTTTTTTATAGAATTTTCTTAGTCAGATTGTGCAAATTCAATCAAGAAAGAAAACATAAATTATATGATCAATTCCAAAATCTGATATTATAGTCTTTCTACATCTTCCTAACTAATTAATTGATTTGTCAAAACGATTACTCTCTAGTTTTAGAAAATTATAAAATATAATATAAAAATAATTTATACATATTATGCACTACTGATTGTATTTTAACAAATAATTCAGATTTATCAGACATCTAAAAACATCTAAAATTTTAGGTTAAGAAGTTAGAAGAATCCAATATCTGCAAAAACACTCGTACCCAAGCTATGTGCTTCATAAACTAATAAGAATGTGACAATTATAAAATAAATAATTTATTTTATTTTATCAAATAGTTTATTACAAATCATGAAAGACAAGAGGAATCAAAAGTATCACATACCCTTCACAAATAAAGAATTACTTTCTCATAGAGATTCTTGTAGCAAAAGATTTTCAGAGTTAATGTATAGGATAAATCTTAGGACACATAACCCGAATCAGCTCATAGAGTAATATACTTGCTATAAAATCCACTTTTATAAGATTTATGTCACATATGCCTTAATTTACGCTTTGTTGAAGAGTTAATTTTAGAAAACTCCCTCTCAGCTATGGGGGGCAATGTCAAAAAAAACCCTCAACTATTTTTTTGGATACGGGGGAAAGCTAAAAAGGCAGAAGGATCCTCGAACCAAGGCTCGAGTTTGAACCCCCCCCCCCCCACCCCACCCCCACCTTTACCAGTAAACCCTGGGTGAATTAGGCACTTTCTCGATTTCAACTGGTAGCGTAGAGGGACATGGGTGGCAAGCCTCGAACCCGAGCCCTTGGCCATGAAAATTACTAACTTAAAACTGAGTAAATCTTCATCAAATTTAGGGTGTTGTAGATAATCCATCTCAACTTCAAATTTTTAGAAACCTTGTAGACTTTTCTCATTTAACCACTCAAAACTAATATCATCCAATCTAATCTATTATATGACAAGTATTTCACATGGAAAGATCAATATCCCTCAACCATAGAAGAATTAGCTTGGTTTTTACTAGATTAAAGAAAAAGAGGAGATATAGAGGGGGGAAGAATTATAAATTGGTCATGGTTCTTTTATTATCGATTGAGAGTTTCTTTTTAACTAAAATAGCTTTCTTCAATAGGGTATTTCCTCAAAATCATATATTCAAGTAATTATATTAAAGGGTTTTGTTGAGAGAGGTGCAAAAAATCAGGGAGTTTTTATGAGACACACTATAGTCGAGGGGTGTTTTCTAAAATCACACCAAAGTTAGGGTTATCTACAACACCCTCATAGTTAGGGTGTTTTGTAAAATTAAATCATGTAAGTGGGTTTTTTGAAACAATCCCTATAGTTGAGAGAATTTTCAAAAAATAACACTTTTTTAGATTTGGCTTGTTTACACTTTTGTCCCTCAAATTATTAATAATTCAATATTGGTCCCTTAAATTATAAGCAATCCCAAAATTTTGAGGGAATAATATAGAATTATTGGAGATCTAAAATTAAAGAACTTATACCTAAATTGCCTTTAAATGTTGCTCTTATAGGCAATGTATTAAATATCAGCCAGTATATTGTTATATCGACCATTATATCAAGTTAAAGACCTTACTCGATAATATTTATGCTTTAATATTGTTTTCTTTTATTTGAAATTTTTTCTAATATATCGATCGTTATCGAACATATTGGCCAATACGTCTCTTTGAAGATATCGACAAAATCGATCAATTTTTAGTTTGATTGTGGGCTAGGGTTTGGGTCATGTTTCTGAACCAAAACCGAAGCCCATGTAAGCCACAAAACTCACAATTTGTCTCCCAAATATCTCGACTCTTGGCTCTCCCAAATTTTAAGTATGTATTTTCATGCAAATTCTTATGTTTAAAATTCATTAAAATGTTAGATTGTAGATTACAATGTTATATTATGTAGGAATATTATCTCATACACAGTATTTTTTACATATCCCAGATTTTTTACAATCTGATATCATAAATTTTAGTTGTCAAATATTTATCTGATGTCCAATTTGTAGTAGTCCTTTGAAAGCCTCTTTAAAAATTTTCTAAGAAAAGTGTATAATTTTAGGAAATAAAGCAAAATCTTAAGACTTATTTAAAGTATGATGCTTTAAGTTTTCCACATCCCCCCTACTATATAAATATAAACTAAGCCTATGGCCTTATATTATATGATGAATATTATTCATCAATAAGACCATATACTACTATTTGTGGTTTAAAAAGGTTTTAAATCTTTATAGACTTAATCGAACTTAAATACCTTATAGTTTATGAAAGTTATATACCTCTACTTGATGCACTTAAATATCCAAGTGTTTTCTAAAATTGCATGTTTGTACATTCTGTCTTATTACTTAAATGCAAAAATAGTCAATGTAATTTCCTATATGAGTGTTATAATATAATTTTAGGATAATTCTATGTTTTCTACTATTTCCATAAATAATTTATTAACATGCAATTGTCTATTAATACATTATTATATATTAGTAATAATTAATATGATATAGAGTTTTACAATAACATTGAATGTTTTAGGGACCAAGTTAGACAAACTTGGAATTAATTTATAGTATGAAAGTTATACACCACCACTTGTATCTTACTACACTTAAATATCCTAATATTTTCTAAAATTTCATGTTTGTACCTCGTCGTGTTACGTAAATGCACGAATGCTCTTTGTAATTTTCCAATATGAGTGTTGGGATAATTTTAGGATAATTCTATGTTTTCTACTCTTTCCATAAATAATTTATTAACATGCAATTACCTATTAATATATTATTATTCACAAGTAATAATTAATATGATATAGAGTTTTACAATAACATTGGAAGTTTTAAGGACCAATTTATACAAACTTGAAGTGCCATATAATATAATTAATTAATAATACTAATTAATTTAGTTTAGGTAGGATTAGAATGTAATATTAAAAAAATAAAGTCAATATAGTCCATAGAAAGTTTTTCCACAACTCCTCTTTTAGAGAGAGAGAGAGAGAGAGAGTGTGTGTGTATATATATATATATATATATATATATATATATATAAAAAGAAAAAAAAAAAAAAAAAAAAAAAAAAAAAAAAAGAGAAATGGGTATGCTTGGTACCAAGCACAAGTTTTTGTGCTTCGTAGTGAGGTGACATATTCCCTTCCACTTATTTAAATCGGTACACACATTCACATGGGTTTATGAGTGATTGGGAATTGGAATTAGTGGATCGGAATAGAACACCTCACTGTCAAGCACAAAATTTATGTTTGGTACCAAGCATACCCATTTTTCTTTTATATATATATATGTGTGTGTGTGTGTGTGTGTGTGTGTGTGTGTGTGTGTGTGTGTGT
>BQKN01066771.1:370441-385420 GCA_022839385.1 Asparagus kiusianus
AAAAAAAATTAATTATACATAAAAATTAATATAAATTAGAATAGCTCATAGGCTATTATTCATTTATCTCTATCTCTTTTCCCTCTTATAGAATGCTCATGAGCACTATATATAAAAATTGAAAAATAATATCCACAAAAGCCATCAACAACAAGAACAGACAATTCGGACAAAAGCCAACACAATTTCATCATGCATCTAAATTTTTAGCAAAACATAGACTATCAAATCCTGTCGGTGATAATAAAGCAATAAACCCGCCACGTATGGCCTCGCGGCCTAGGATGCAATGGCCAATGGTAATACCGCTCTCAAACCCCACTTACCACGGGGGTTTAAAGCATCCGATATTAATTGGTCGTGGGTGGGTACAGGGTAGGCAGCCCCCCCCCCCCCCCCCCCCCCCCCAACACCTTTTTTGTTTTTTTTGGCGGGGGCGGGGGGTGGGGTGGGTAGGGGTATTCCTGGAGCCTGGGGTGTTATTCCCTGGCGATCCTCCTTCCACACAAAGGTTCCACATTATCCCAACAAAAAGAAAACAATAATCTCAAACATCATAATGAGATTACAATGTCTGAGAATACAACAAATTGTGGGATAAAAAGTACTGTTGGCAACAACAATCCTTTATGCCTAAATAATACTTTACATCCCATTGCATCAGAAAAATACATGATGGTTAAAATGGTACACTAGTCAAAAAATCAATATGCTGAGCCGTCGATTTTTAACTTTTCAACATAAACGGACTTAAGAATGGGGAAATTTTAGTGAAACAAATTCCTCTGATATCAAAAGGAGGCTAAGCTTCTTGCGTGCCCCTGGATTATTGAAATGCATAATTAAATTCTGAAATCCACAATATCGAACAAGCATCTGCCTATGAGCGACCAACTTCCAGGCTTCACAGCTTCTGCTCTAATCAAAAAGTCGAAGGGAAAATGGTCAGTGGAGAACATACTGACGTTGAGGACAACCACAAAGCATAATCGAAACAACTACAAGCATATAAACAATCAAGATTTATGGGTTTCCACAGACAAATATATTCCCCCTTTTATGCTCTCTAGGCACGAAATACTCATTTCATGGGCGGAAGTGTCATTTCATTCACTGTTGCAATTGCTTTTCATTTGTGCACATAACTAACAGATACCTGTTATAGCTCATCTTAGTATTTGTACTTTGAGATGAGGTCTTCCAGTTCATCCACAATTGCAGCATAACAAAAGACGAATTGCTCCTGAAAACGACAACAGCCGCAGTTAAAATAGTTAACGTTCAACATGATGCATATGCAACAAGCTGCTCAAGAATTCAAAACATACACAAGTGTTAATAATTACAGAGGAATCTGAACCAAAACAAGGATCAAAAGGGTGTAATAAACATCTAAAAGCAACAAGATGAATACCACTGTCTGAACCATTCCCATTCTTTGAGATCTAAAATCAGCTATTGTTTTAGGAAGATCTAAAGACGACATGTCACCAGCAAGTATCCTCTGTACCGTATTATGGATTGCACAATATGTGCCGGTTCTTCCAATGCCTGCACTGAGAAAGAGGAAATAGATACTTCAGATGTTGTGGACCATAATAAGAAGGTATAGTTAAATCAACTTAATTTGTTATTCTCAAAAACCTGCAGTGAACTACTATAGGGCCAAGATCAGGTGGAACGTGATACAACTTTTTCAGAATTTCCCTGACAGCTATAGTGTCTTCAGGAACTCCATGATCAGGCCATTCAGGGTACTGAATATGCAGAACAGGTAAAGGAGGGTCCCCTGACTACCAAGACATCAATGAATGTCAAATTTAAGTGGCAAGATACGTATGATAAATTCCAGAGTACCAAAATCTCAGTGTTTATACTAATGACATACTTTCATTTCAAAGATGCCAAAAGTGTCGTGTTTTTTTATGACAGACTCCAAAGCTGACCAAAAGTGTTTAAAGAAAAAGCACACTGCAAATAGGACTTCAAATAAGAAAGAACATCCTGGTGAAATACAATTTTCTTTCCCAGAAAACATATAAAACCTTCTTTCAGAATATGGTTACTTGCATGCATGAGCACGCATTATGACAATAGGAAACTATATATGAAAGTCGATACCTCTTTGTTCTTGACCTCCAAGAAACGCTGCACTAATGAAGAGCCACTAATTTTTGTGCACTTGGTAGAGACACTTATATTTCCAAATTCCCTATACCCATTTTCTCCTTGAAAATAATCAGCACATTTCTTCATCATCTGCAGTGTACATTAAGACGATATTATACCATTACTGACAGCAGCAGTGTTGAAACAGAAATTTTCAGCAGAATTACAGAATATTAACAGGCATGGCGATGAACATAATCAATCAAAACTTGGGCGGAGTGTGCAAGTGTCGTTATTTTAATGTATAACATGACAGAAAATGGGAAACACCGAAATGTCAATTTGAAGGATTCTACCCTTATAAGATGTCAGGAAACCACTTTACCCAAAATGTCAGTAGTTAGGTTGCAGGGCGATAATGCATACTAATCTAACTTAAAAACATAGATAAAGCGCACAACATGATTCCTCAATAATAGAGTTACCAGAAAAATCAAAAGTATCTAATTGGGGTTTCTTGTTCAACTCTTCCAATGCATCATAAAACGACATATTCTGGAGAAAAGATGAAAAAGCCTAAGAATAGAGTTACATTTTTTGGAGGAAAACAACACAAAAGCTTTCCATAAATGAAGAAACATAGCTCAGTATTAGTTATCAAATATAAAAATCAGTAGATGAATGCAAGATAATGTGAAATTTTCATTAATAGGGTTTACCGCCTCATTAAATAAGGACTTTATCTATTGGTAGCTCATTTTGTTAAATGAGATCCCCCCCCCCCACCCCGCACGCCCACCAGCAAAAATGCTTGCGCGCGTGCACACACAATGACTTGACGTAAGGGTGATTCATGCCTCAAATTTGCAAGTCCGGTTTATGCTTTTATATCGAGATCTGGAGACTAAAGCTAGGGCAAACCAAGCACCCTGATGTACTGCAAAAAGTAATTCTTTTTGCATGGAAAATCCATACATCGATAGCTATCCAAAAACTGTGACCTAAATATTAAAATGATAAAAGTAATTAAGCACTGGGCACTATTTTATGGAGATTTATAACTGATCGGCAGAGTTCATTATCATTGACTTAAGAAAGAAATTTAGTATTGAGCAACTGAATAGTCCATCATTTATATCACGTCACATGAATAAATATAGTGCTACATGAAAAAAATTCCTTTTGGAAAGGATAATACATGAGTACCTTGGGCTTGTCCACCACAGTAAGCATCACGATAACAGGACAATGATACTCAATTACCATCATCCAGAAATCCTCAAAGGTCTCTGGAAGTGGGCCTTGGGTAGCAATAAACCGAGAAACATTTCCACTGGAAGCAGTCTACAACAAAACCATTTGTAAAGTGTTGCCAAATGAACTATAGTTATTCATCATACCATGCACTTCAAAAATAGCACAACACAGCAAATTGTGTATATTGACAAAACTAAAGACTTACTGTAATAAAGCTTGCATTGATATATTCATTTCGCATATTCTTTTTGCCCTTACTTGAATTGAGAACAACCCTCGCATTGTCAACTGAAAGAAGAGGGAAAACGGGTATTAAGTTGATTATAGGTCAAATGATATTTTTAAGAACTCCATATGTACTCTAAATAATGACAATTGCTTTTCAGTTGTTTGATCGCTTATCAATCAAGAAATAAAATGTGATGAAACATACATGGAAGGACATCGATATAGCGATTTTTATCCAAGCTGACATCTTGAAGAGCCACTCTGCATCTCCGTATCATCTCATCTTTTGTCAATCTCATATCCTGGTGATAGATTGTGTTAAGACAATAATATGAGTAATCTGTAAGGTTATATGGGGGAGAAAGAGTGAAGGTGTTGATGGATGAGACATACAGGAAGCCAAAAACCTTATTCACATGGAATAATTGTAAGCTTTAGACAATTCATCAATGAAGGCCTTTAAATGAAGTAAAGCAGCAAACAAGTTGCTTGATCTAATGTCTGAATTTAGATAACATTTGTTCTCAGGGTTGTTAAGAAGAGTATGCCAGAAAGCAGTATAGGCCATTGAGCCACTATTCGCGAAGTTGCAATGAATTTGCGTAGAAGTTATTGATCAAGCTGGTTTTCTAAAGCCGCTCTTGTCACAAGTTCCCTATATTTTACTTTTCTTGGTATTGAATGCATTTGCAATGTAGGACTGCACTTGCTGCGGATTTCACGCTTTATATCTGTGTTTGTTAAAGAGTAACACGTGTAACCTACACTGAAAGATTCAAGCACTATTACCACCAGCTCTATCTTCTCCAAAGTTATGTCTCCTAGACCTTAAAACACAGATTGTGTACAACAAAGTTAGCTCTTCTTTTGATCGTCAACTGAAAAGTCTGAAATTCCTAGAACTGGCCACTCGGTTCGCTATATCTACATGACACCTATGTACATGACACTTATGTACATCAAGAGAAAAAACACTTCAAATATGGTATTTTATACTATAGAGCATGTGATTGTATTACAAAATGCAAAAGTAGGAAATGTTTAGTGTTTTCAAATACCCATATATAGAGAGTCAACGCCTTCAGAATTATGACTTTGCAAGAACATGCATGTCGATGTCGTAGGACCAGAACATGCATGTGTCCACCCTAAACTCACCACACCCTAAAAACATACATAATGCTAACATCCTTTTTCATGTTCCCAAATCCTTGGGTTCCCTACCATTCGTTATCACACGACCTAGTTCACTACTTGCTCCACATTGTTGGCACTGACAAGTCATTTACGCACAATAAAGGACATCAAGTCAACACAAATGTTTATCAAGACGAGAAACATTTAAAAAAATTTAGTCAAATGACAGTACACAAGTATGGCTTAGGCTAAGTATATGATCACTCAAGATTATATTGGAACTATAATAAAAATTACTATTTTCCATTCACTTATCAGTTTGTGCACCCAATTGAAAATGAACAAATATAAATAAGATCAACAAACAAAATAAAGAAGAAAACATTACCAAATGAGCTGAGACCAAGCAATCAATGTATTAAATATCGAAAATATCAGAAATGTCGTATGGCCAAAATCCATATCTGATTGCGACAATCGGGGATATGTAAAAATTATCAAGGTGTCATATTGGATGATGCTCATATGTAACATAACATTGTAATATGCAATCAAAACATATTTAATGTATTCTAAATATAAGAAATTGTATCATGAATGGTGATATATGATGTTTAGATACATTAGATAGAGGTAGAGGTCTGAGAGAGAGAGAGAAGACATGAACAAGGGAGAGAGAGGAGACAGAGAGAGAAGGGAGAGAGAAGTTGTGAGAGAGAGAGAGAGTGGAGAGAGGAAGAGAGACAGAGGGGTCTGAGAAGGAGCTAAGAGAGAGCTGAGAGGAGAAATGAAGAATAGAGGAAAGAGAGTGGAAAGAGAGGAGAGAGATTCATACCTGAGATCACCTATCGTTTTTGAGCTAGGGTGCCGAATGAAGAGAGAGGGGAAAATGTGAGGTTGATTAGAGATTTAGGGTATTTGGGTGAGAGAATTTATTAAGTTTTCTGATCTGGTAGGAACCAAAATCAAACTCAAACTCAAACTCAAACTCAATAACCCTTTTCATTTGGATATTAGCCAATATCGGCCGATATTTTTCCTAATGAAATATTAGTCGATATTTTCCCAATGAAATATCAGCTGATATTTTCGATATATCGAAAAAATGGTAAAATTAAAAAAAATAGCTTTTCATAAATATGTATCGGAAGGGCATCAACACCGATATATCGGCCAATATAGCAATGTATCGACCGATATTTAATACACTACAAGCAATACAACTCCCTCACTTCAACTAGGACTGCTAGTTCAGCCGTGTGAGCTTAGCTTTTGGTTGTTGTTCCTGTTCGTTCAATTATCCAACAAGCTTAAGTTTTCGCAGGGTGTCACCTTATCAAGCCCATTTTCAATTCTAGAGAACTAATAGCTTTTGTGAATGCAGAAATAATATAACTAATATAGCTTTCATGAATTGAGCAATGAAAATCTTAGGACATAGGATAGCATTAAAAATAAACTTTAGTATATGCTCGTTCAGTCTTAAACCAAAGGTCTCCTGAAACCAACCCTATACATGCTCAAACTATATTATTATTCTTGCATCACAATAAGAAAATCATTTTAGCCTTAATTGTAGTAATTTGTTGTTTTATTGATGTAGCGTCTGTATTGCTAATTTCTCATACTAAATAATTCATGATTGAAATGCTAGACTTGTAACATTTTTGTTAGTATTGGAAGGGGCAATATTCTATTAGATTTATGTGCAAAGTGAAACATTAGACTATAAATCAATTGAAAAATCAACTAAACTTTGAATCAGAGAGTCAAGAGTGATCCAAACTAGGTGAAGTGTAAGTTAAACTCAAATTAGAGGAAAGTTGAGCCTATAGGACTGGTTAAAAAATTAAGCTCAACCATTCCAAACCTTCTTATGCCCAATCTTGTTTATTTATTCTAGCAAGCTCGAAATTTCTTCAGAGTTGATTCATTTAGCCTACTAAACAAGGTTGGACATTAACTTAGCCAAGCTTGAGTCGAGCTTCAAGCTCCCTCGTCTTTGAGCTCCCACTAAAGATTGTAACTTCAAATGTCAATCACCAGTTAAAAATCTTCTCATGTGTAATAATAGAGGAAATGCTTTGACAAAAAGAGTGGCAAGGAAAGTTTTTTCAAACGCATTACACAGTAGCTATGTTTCTGATGCATGAAGGTCTACAATGCACAAGTCATCCCCTATATAGGTGCCCCCTTGCCTCCTTTATGGATAGCTCTTTCCTTCATTGTGAAGGCTTTCTCAGAGTACTACCTTTCTCTCCTCTGATGCTAGTCTACTGGCCTATCGCCACAGACATTAGGGAAGGAGACAGGAGCGAAAACAGGAAGGAGAGAGCATTCATGTAGCACTTTTTCAAATAGAAAGGGGGCAAACTCCAATTTTAGTTACTTATACCTCTCACCTAAGTCCAACTTTATCCTAAGTTTGGAAAATTTCTCTAAAATGTTTCAATCAACAATAGCAATTGCAAATTTCTTTTTAAGTTATCAGAGGGAATATATATTTTGCTTACTAACAACATTCTGTCCATGTTCCATTTTTGTTGCATGTCCTAGTCCTTTGCTTTTTGGAAAGGATTTTGTGTTAACTTTATAAACGTAGGGAGCGAGTTTTGGTATCATGGATTTGCAAGATACAAAGTCTTCCCCTATTTGAATTAGTGATACTGTCCTCTATCCTAGGGCTAAAAATGCTCATCTTACTTATTATTTCCACAATATTAAACTCACTGTTCTCCGGGCCCACGTTAATGGTGTTGATTTCACCATTTTGGAGGATGATGTCCCTGATGGTTTTAGCTTTATGAGCCAAGTAGAATCCATAGCCTAAGTATACTGATCGATTTTCTCAGACTTATAGATAAATCAAATGTACAGTCTATTGTAAAAACACATTCCTAAATTCTTTGATTTAGCATGAGAAAGAAGCAAGCTTCAAGCCTTCAATAGCTTCACGGTTGGAAATCAATGGGGGGAAATGTTATCAATCAAGCTCAACATCATACCACTCACAGTTGCACGCCAACTGGCTTTTGCGCTGAATGGATGTATGCTACTAACTCGCGCTAGCCGGATCTAATCTTCTTGGCGTTTATTTACCAATTTCTGAACAGTGACAGAATATTCGTCATGCGGGGAGTTCAATACCAGGACAACTCATCAAGCACATGCCCCCACCTACCCACCAACCCGCTCGAAAAAAGGTGTGGATACATAAATTATGCCTCTGTTTTAATTGTCAATTTAGAGCCACACTTACTAACGGCTTGTCCATGCTCCTATTAAATATCCTACTAATTTATATCATTAAGGTTTTATAGAATTAACCAAGTTTGTGCTTTTGCAAATGTGTAAAAGCTGAAAATCAAACCTCTATTTCATTAACTTGTAGGACCTTAAGATTGTGTGTACTGTAAGAGTAAATGATGGTCCTCTATATTCCTGGATGAAGAAAATGTCCAGCTTATCTATTATCCGTGACAGCCACTATTCCTTCAGTCCATGTTAGTACTACTATCTCAACATTTACAGAAGTGTGTTTTGTGTTGCTCTAGCTATCTAGCCCAGGTAGGATCTATGGAAAGCATAAAGTATAAATTTCTTGATCGACATGTAGATAAGTTACAACCTACAATAAAGCCCACGCTCTTCCATTTATCATGGGATATAAGCAAGTCTCCATAAATTCCCAATTGGAAAGGGACAATGGGGAAAGCCAGTACTCATCAATCTAAGCATCATAGTAATCCCCAATCTAGTCCAACTCTTCTCTCACATTAAAATGGATGAGCGCTTCTGTCCGCTGTAACCGGATGTCGCTTTATAAGCATTTCACTTTACTGATTGCCAAACACTTGCAGAATATTCTATGAAAGCTTCGGAAACTCTCAATACATCTCTCTTCCATCAATGATAAAACTCTAAACTTTGCACGACGTAATGAAAATAGTGCTAGAACGGCAAATCCAGTATGCTCTAAGCAATTTAGCCGACAAAACAGCCAAACATTTGTCCACGCGCTTCCAATCTTTCAACCATAAATTTAGCATAAAAGCTACTAATCAAATTGATCAAAGAAAAAAAACAAAGGTTGGCATGAACGTTATGTCCCCTCATGGATTTAGCACAAAAGTTGTTCGTGAAAATGCCTAATGCCCTGTTTGGATGGAGGGTAGAGAGGGGGAGGGGAAGAAAAATACAGCTTTCATCTTGTTTGGGAGTTTTTTTAAGGAGGGTAGAAAGGAGGAAGGGGAACGGTGGGTAAAATTGTTTGGTTTTCTTTCCCACCGATTTGGACGGTAGAGGAGGGTAAAGGAGGATAAAAGGGTGTAATAACATTCTTACCCCCATCAAAACAAAGAAAAGAGCTGATGTGTTATTAGTATAAAGTCATTTATGTAAATTTACATACATTTACTTCCTTTCACCTTCATTCATCTTACCCAACTCCCAAACAACATATTACAATTCTCTTTCCTTCCCTTCCCTTCCATTCCCGTTGTTTACCTTTCCTTCCCTTCTCTTAAAGGGCTTGTTTGGATTGAGGGGAATAAGGGTGAAGGGAAGTTAGGGGAACCATTCACCTCCATTCACCTTGTTTGGAAACACTCAGGAGGTGAAATTAATTCACCCCGGTTCCCATTGGTTCACCTATAAAATTTGTTACCCCAAATTGGGGTGTAACCAAGGAGAAGGGAACTCTCTTCCCTTTCCTTCCCTTCCCTTCCCTTCCCTTCCCTTCACTCAAATTCCCTTAACTTCCCTTCACCCCCTACAAATCCAAATAGGCCCTTAGTAAACTCCCAAACACAGCATAAAAGACGGAATTTTGGCGTTTAAGTTCTAATCTTTAATATTGAAACTTTACCAATTTCAAGCCCTGGAAATCACCATAAAAAGCAAAAGAGAAGGAACCTGAAGGCGATCGAACTCCTGCACGATCGTTGCCCGCGAGCTGAGCTTCTGCTTGAAGACCGCTAGGGCTTCGGAGCAGGACTTGATCTGGGCGCGGGAGAGCCGAGGAGGCGGCGGCGGGTCAGCGGAGCAAAGATCGAAGAGATTGAAAGCCGAAGATGAAGGCAGCGATGACGACGAGGATCTCGACGAGGCGGCCGCCATTGATGCTGACCTTCGTCTCGACGCGGAGTTCCCCGTCGCTGATTCGACAGAGATAAAAACGGGAGGGGGCGGGGAGAGAGAGAGAGAGAGAGGTTTTTGTATTTGGAGGAATTATTATTAGCTTATGGAGGACGCCGATGGAATGGTGGCTTTGGCTGTACGCTCACGCTGGCGTTCTGTCGGTGGGTGCGTCGGTCATTGGCAGAGGCCTCTGATGCCTACGAATAGATAAGGAGGCATTATAGGGTTATGATGTCGAAGTGCATATAATAATAGGGCCTGTTCGTTTGTCTGAAAAAAAAAAAAAAAAAAAGTGGGAAATCAAAGAAATGGAAAACTATTAAAATGAAGAATTGGTTTGGGAGTGTTTGGTTGGCTAAAAAAAGAAGGAAATCAAAGAAATGGAGATGAAATGAGATGAGTTGTCACATTATTATTGGATGATGTGAGTGATTTTTTAAGAAAACTAGTTTTGATGTTGTTCGGTTGGCCAAAAAAATAAGGAAATGAATTATAAGAAACAAATTTCCTGTAGTTTTCTTGTTTTATTTTGTTCGGTTCATTCTTAAAATAAGAAATGAAATGAGATGAGATGAGTTGTCATTGTATTATTGGGTGATGTGAAGAAAGATTAAGAAAAGTGTTTTCATAACTTTTTGGGATGAAATGGAAGAAATGAAATGTTAATGAGATGAGGTGAATTGTTATATTATTTTATTCGATGATGTGAGTGATTTGAAATGATGAAAAGAGATGAGTTGAGTGATGTTTGGATGAAAATAATATTTTATTAGATGTGATGGATGAGTTGTTAGATAAAAATAATATTTTATTAGATGTGGTGGATGAGTGGTTAGATGAAAATAATATTTTATTAGATGATGTAGATGAGTTGTTGGATGAAAATAATATTTTATTGGATGTTGTGGGTGAGTTTTAGGGGCTGTTCGTTTGGCCAAAAAAACTGGGAAATCAAATAATAGGAAACCTATTTCCTATTATAATTATTTTGAAGTTGTTTGGTTAGCTTAAAAAAGAAGGAAATTATAGAATAGGAGATTAGATGAGATGAGTTGTCACCTTATTATTGGATGATGTGAGTGGTTTTTTAAAAAACTTGTTTTGAGGTTGTTTGGTTGGTTAAAAAAATAAGGAAATGAATTGGAGGTATATTATTGGATGATGTTTTGAGGTTGTTTGTGTTTGGTTCGTTTTTAAAAATAAGAAAATAGATGAGATGAGATGAGTTGGAGGTATATTATTGGATGATGTGACACGTACTTAAGGAAATTGATTTTTTTTTTTTTTTTGAGGAAATGGATGGAAAGGAATGTTTAATGAGATGAGATGAGTTGTCACAATATTATTGGATGATGTGTGTAATTTTTAAAAATGAGATAAAATGAGATGTGATGAGTTGGATGATGTGACACGTTTCTTTTGTTTGGTTTATTTTTAATGGTAAGAAAGGAGATGAAATGAGATGAGTTGGAGGATAAAAATAATATTTTATTAGATGTTGTGGGTGAGTTTTAGGGATGGAAATGGATAAAAATATTATTATATTGATTTCCTTGTACCGATTTCCTTTTCTTGGTTTTTAGGAAACCAACCAAACAGCCCCTTAGGGATGGAAATGGAAGAAATAGATTATTTTGAGATTTCCACCTTTTCCATTTCCATTTCTTGGTTTTTAGGAAATAAACGAACAGGCCCATACTGAAAAAGGGAGAATACTTAAGATTAAAGTGGAATAAATAATGATGACAGCACCAGGGTTAATCTTATGTCTGAAAGATAGAGAATATGGGGTGTTTGGTTCACTCATTTTATAGAAAATTTTTGAGAAAATATTTGACAAAAGTAATTTTATAATTAAAATTTTTATGTAGATTTTTATGAACGTATTTGGTTCAAAAAAACTATAGAAATATTTTCTATAAAGTAGAAAAAAATATCTTATTTTATAGAAATCAACTTCCTCTCAAAATAGGAGGCAATTGGTGAGAAATCTTACAATTCCTATTAAAAATACCATAACTAACATGTACCCTATTTTCCATCTGCATCTCAATTTCACGTGATTATTTTTGAGGGGAAATTTTGTTTTAGGGTTTTCTCAACCCTCTCGTTCTCACTCCCACCCCAATTCTCTTTCTCTCTAAAAATTTTCACATCATGATGTCGCTCCCGCCCCCAATTCTCTTTCCCCCCAAACAATTTGCGCCACGTTGTTGCTCCCACCCCCATTTCACTTTGATGGCTTCTTAATCCTCATTAACGCAACTCATTCATAGTTTTGGTGATGGATTCGGTTATAGTGATGGAGCTTTGTTGGGTTTTCTTGTGTTGATCTTATTCGGAGTTCCTCTATTTGTTCGAATATGCTCTATTTGGGGGCTTTCGGTTGTTGATGTGGTACTTTGGAGTTTTTAATTGTTGATCTTGCTCGGATCTATTGGCTTTTTGATCTACTTCTTCGGGCCAGCGAATTCACTCTGTGAGGTATAACTCGAAACTATCTTTTATCTTGATTTTTGATATTGGATATTTATATGTTGATATGATGGTGATGATTTGAATGTGCAATTTGAGTTTTCTTCAACTTTTATTTGCTTTATGGTGCTAACCTTGAACATAAGAAATCCTATGGAGGTGATTTTTCGGTTTCGTAATACAATCTAAAAATTAGTTAGTGGGGTGGGTTTGGTGTGTTGTTGTTGTTGTTGTTGCTCAACTAAACTATAGTTAATAATTGATTTGTGAAGACTAAGAATTATTTTTTATACTATAATATGTCTCTGTATGGAGACCACCCTTTTGATAGCCCGATATATGGACTCACATAGTTGTGCGGGTAGAGTGATTATTTACTTGCTTATTTATATTAGATTTTTATAGCTTTTTCTAACTTTTTTTAATTGAGACTTATAAACCAACTTGTTTTGTTGTATAATGTTCTTAAAATATTTTTGAATTGCAATGATTGTAGATAGATGGTGTAGATGAAGAACAAATAAAGTGGATATGTGCTAATATGACTATTTTCCTTCCGTGGTTACAATAATAAGTTGTTTATTGAGAATGCATGCTAGGTACAAATCAATTTGTAATCATACAAGAGAGGATAAGAGGAGGAAAATATTTTGTAAAAATGCCCATTTCAAGCGTATCTTTGAAGGTTACAGTGATAATTAAAGGTCTTATATTAGAATGAGGCCAAAAGCTTTTTTTTCAAACTTGGAGATATAATGTGAGATAATGGTTTATTAACGAACACAATGCACCTTCAAGTTGAAGAACAACTCACTTTGTTTTGAGCATAGTGGGTCATAAAACTAAAAATAGAGTAATACGGACCAATTTCATAAGATCGGGTAAAATTGTTAGTGGGTACTGTTGGCCTTCTTGTTTTGATGATGTTTAATAAACAATTTACTTCTAATGTTGTTTGTCCAGTGTTTGTGTTTTTTGTATTTATTCTAGGCAAACAACAAGTTGGAGGTTGGATGGAATATGCGCTACAACGATGATATCCAATGGAGGTTGGCGGAATAGTGGAGTGAAGCCTTGCAATTCAAAGTTAAAGATCAAGTTCAAGCTTTATCCTCGAGATTACCAAGACGAGCTTATTAAAGATCAAGATCTAGCTTGGGTAACTTAGTTTAGGTTTTATATTATGTGTGTTTAATACTCTAAGCTCAATATCATATACACACACAATATTGGATTTTCTCACAAAATGAGCTATTTTGAGACAACTTTATGATATTGTTTTATTGACCATGTTTCCTTTATATTCATGTGTTATAATATTTATGAAGACATTTCATAAAGTTTCAATATGCGTTTAAACTCTTTTTGTCAAAAACATATTCTTAACAAATTCATATTCATGCATGTTTTTACAAAATAATGAGTTTTTACAATTGAGAAATGCAAATTGGAAAATTCTTTTTCTAACATGTTTGTTTTCATGTTTACAAACATTTCGCAAAGTTTCACCAAGTTTGGAATTGATTTGTTATGTTTAATGGAATTTACAAAATCATGTTTTTCGTTCGTGCATGTTCGTGCATGTTTTACAAAAAAGATGAGTTTTCATAAATGGGAAATAATATTCAAGAAATTCTTTCTTTGGAATGTTTATCTATATGTTTATAAACTTTTCTCAAAATTTTACTATTTTTGGAGTTGATTTACTGTGCCAAATTGATTTTACAAAATCATGTATGTCTGCAGTTTTTCAGAAACTATAAATCTGTCTTCAAACATTTATTCCTCTCAACTGGAAAAAGTTTTTTTCAGAAATTCTTTCTCTAACATGTTATTCTACATGTCTAGAACATTCCCTCAAAATTTTGTAATTTTTGGAGCTGATTTACTATTTTTTATTGAGTTTACAAAACTTATGCGCACTGCTACAGTACAATCGGTCGACCGGAAATTCCGTCGGTCGACCGACGAACTGTCTGGAAGTTTTCTTCGTTTCTTTCCTTGCTCTCGGTCGACCGCGATTTTCCTCGGTCGACCACCATAATTCCAACGACTATTTTTTGAGCTGTTGCAGTGTGGTTTTTTGGTCTTTTCCTTTGGGGTTTTGGCTGAAGTTTTGGGAGGCTATATAAACCCCCCCTTGATCTCAGTTCTCTCAAGAATGGAAGAAAAGTTTTAAAACAAAGTTTTTAAACAAGGGTTTAAGGTTTTTACTGTTTGTTTATTTTTGGGTTTTGTTTACAAAGGAGGAAGCTTCATTGTAGATTGAGGGATTCTTTCTCAATCTTCTTCATCATCTTCTTTGTGTTTTAGAGAAGTTTTCTAACTCTTGTCTCTAGCAATTTTATTATTTTTCATATTCTTATTGCTAGTTTGCTATTTGAGTTAGATTTGATTTCACTCATTGTTTACACACACCTACATGAGCTTATTGTATTTGTATTCATAATATATTTGGGGTTGTGAGAGTTGTAACTTTGAGTGTGAGCTTTCATTGTGTTCTCATCCATAGTAGAGAACAAACAATTATTGTATTGAGCCTAATTGTGAGATTCATTGTGTAATACACTTGTACACCGAGTGAGGAGTATGTGGTGAGAGTCGGGGATCGTTCCAAGAGGAGTGGCGTCGGTT
>BQKN01066771.1:389315-411134 GCA_022839385.1 Asparagus kiusianus
AGAGAGAGAGAGAGAGTGTTATATAAATTCTTCTTTCTCTCTCTCGTGAAACCGCCGCCACCCATCATCATCTCTCTCCTCTCCTCTTCCTCGACGACGACCCCGACCTCCGGCCTTCGTCTCCCCGAACCCACCGCCGTGCCCCGCTCGCCTCGCCCTCCGACCCCCTCTCTTTCTCTCCGCTCCGTGCCAGCGACCACCAGCCCCCTCCTCATCATCCTCTCTTCCCCCTTCGCCGCCGTTCAGCCCTGCCAGCACCTTGAGCCGTCGCCGGCTACCTCAGCCCCATGCCGTCGACCTCCTCATCCCCTTGGCCGTTCCCCGTCGGCTTCCTCCATTGTCGCTAGCCCAAGATCAAGCTCCACCCGTCGAGCTCCTTCGCAGCCACCCCAGACCCGAGCTCCGCCCCTGAGCCCGCCTCGATCACCGCCCTGAGCTTCCTCTGGTCAACCGCTGCCCTCTAACGATCAGCGCCGCCATCAGATCCGACCTCACCCCTCAGATCCACGAGTCCCACCCGACTTCTTTCAACTCCGACGACATTGAACTCCGTCGCCGACCAGCAGCGACGCCACCTCTTGCAGCCCCGCATCCCTCACTCCCCGCGAGATCTCCACCTCGTCGAGTCGACGCCGACACACACCCACTGCTCCCCTCCATCGACAACGCACATCAGAACCCAAGCCTAATGCTCCGACCAAGCCACGGTGCACAGATCCTCCGACCAGTTCGCTGCCCAAACCATCTGCCCCGTCTCCTCCATCGCGCACCACCACGTTAGATCCAACCCGTGCCGTCAGCGTCGATTCGTTCGACAAAATCCCGAGGAAAGATCCCGAACCTTGATTACTTTATTTTAATTCTTAGTTTTATCGTAAAATTATTATGTGACTCGTCATTAAATTCCTAATTCTGTTATGAGTTAACTAATTAGATTAGTCTGTGATATATTATTATCTGCATGGGATTGCTTGACATGAATAGCTGTGTGGAAACTTGTTGTGTTATCACTTAGTTGTTACCCAATAGGAGAGACTGTACATGAACACGGCTTCTGTTAAAAGTATGATTTATAAGCGTGCTTCAAAGCATGGCTATACTTGCTCGACATCGATATCCCGATGTGAGGAGTCCCGAGTTCCCTCGATATCGATATCCTGGTATGAGGTTTCCTTGATTATTATTATTATTATTATAGCATTGACTAGACGATGCACCCTTGATCGGACGTATTGTGGATCACGGTTATATTCATAGTTTTATAGAAGTCGTTCCACGGTAACTCCGTGGCTAGTGCACAATATTTCATGTACAGTTGCTTAATTAATTTGATAACATGGGGTTATAAAGGGGGATTGAACGGAGAATATAGCATGTATATAAACGGGCACAGCGCTTTCTTGTTATCGTGATATCGTGAGTGTTATGTACATGGGCCAGAGGGCCAATACTTGACTTGAAGGCTGCCCCGGACGACTTTACGGGGACCCGATTATATACATTAAAATATTCTTCCCCAATTCAAATAACATGTAAAACAAGAATAATATGCTTGTGTGCCTTATGGTGGTCTTTATTAGTTTTGTTGAGATGTAGACCAGTGTTGTTCTTATCATACATAGATTGGGATTAATATTTAATTATTTATAATTCGAGACATATGGTATATACATGAGAGTTTTCTTGTTTGGATTATTTCGCTCGACGTACTACGTCTCGAGTTGTAGATTTTTAAGTATTAATTTCATCTAGTGTATGACCCTATTTCTTGGATGATTTCTGATCGCTAGCTACATGATCTCGTTACCTGATCAATTTTGGATGCTTTATGTTTATCATGTTTTAGTAGTGTTTTCGCATGTTGATTTTGTCAGATTTTCGGTTGTACGTCCTTTTGTCATTTCTATTATCGTATCGATTTCCGCATTGGATTTTTGTTCCTATTTTCTTTGTGGGGTCGAGTCTTGCTGTGCGCCATGCACCTGACGTACACTTATTTTCTTTGGTGTACGTCAGACTTAGAGGAAGAACAGGTTCAGCAGGAGTCAGAAGATTCTCAACAGGAGTGCCATGTAGACGGAGCAAAAGAAGGAGTCGAAGTCTATTCTTTGATGGTTTCAGTTTACTATTATAGTTCTTTTTTTTCATTGATCGATGTATTTTTGTATCTCTCTAATATTCATTTGTTCAGTTTTGTATAAGGGCATGTTGACCCGAATATTTTATGTCTCGGATGATCTACTTTTGATGATATGTCTATTTCATATTCTGTATTGTGCATTATATTCTTGCTGATTGTGATCGGGGACCTGTGCCTTTGTATTGTATTTATTTTCAGACGCTTAGCGTATTGGATTGAGAAGAAAAGAAAAGAAGAAAAGAAAAAAAATGATAGTGTATATTTTTTTCTCAATCTAATACGTTGCGAGCTTATTCACGTTCCGATTCCTGGGTATTTTGGGAAGCAGGACGTGACAGCATGGGTGAGTATAAAAATATAGAAAGATATAGGGATTGCTCCCCCTATCAAAATACCTTAATGAATATATGCAATGAATGCTAAGGCTTACATATGTGAGCAAGCAAGAAACATGCTTAACACAACTCACATACTAAAAATAATGAGAACATATATAAATATATCAAGATGAACATAGTGTCTCATATAAAAAAACATAAAAAACCATGTATAAAATAGATTTATGAAATCACAAGAAAGAAGACATGAGAATCATGTAAAAAGTTTTCAAATGAAAACAAATCAACCAATGAAATCATAAATTGCAAGTAAATCATATAAGAACATAAAACCAAATCATCATTGATTTTCAAAACTCAAGAGAGGTAACCATATCTAGCTCTTGAGCTAGTAGTAACCCATATAAACATTTAAGCATCCAGTAAACATGATTTGAAAATAAACACCCAATAAACCCGGAGGGTTATATAAACACAAACCTCTCATCAAAATCAAATCTAATAATCATGAAAACAAAAGATTTGATAAAAGAAAAATTGTTTTCATAACAAAAAGATTTTAAAACATAATTTTCAAAACCAAGAAAAGGAAAAAGTAAAAGTTCTAAAATTCTTGGTTTAAAATCATTTTAGCACCCAAGAATTCTTAGTGCCGGATTGGTTAGGGACATGACCCCTATCATTCAAGCTCAAAGCCCTAGGGTTATGAACCCTCTTGGACATGTATGGTGCACGGGATCGATCATAGCAATAATCACTCAAATGACCCTTCCGATTGCAATATGTACAATGGAAAGGAAGCATTTGCTTATGTTGACCATTAAAAGGTGCACGTGGAACATTTGCAAACAAAGGTAAATTATTTGAAGCTTTTTGCAAATGTGAAACATTATCAAAACAAAACTTTCCTAAGTGGCCAAATCTACCACAAACATTATATTTATAAACATGTGGTCTACTAAAAACATTTGGCAAATGAGACTTATTTTTTAAATCAAAACAATATTTGGCCAAATGATCAAAACGACCACAAATATCACATTTAAACACATGAGTATGCTTATGATGAACATGATGAGTATTTGCATGTGTATGTGATGAATAAGCTACATGAGATGCACAAGGAGCATTAGCATTCTTATGTTTGTGTGCATCATAGCAAAATTTTGATAAATGACCTTTTTGGACGCAATTAGAACACTTATAAACTTTATTATATATGTGTGCATAATAAGTGGATGATGACTTAGACTTGACACACATATCCATAAGCTTCTTGTGATTGTTAATGCATGTAGTTAAAGTTGAATCTAAAGAAGAAATACGGTTTTTAACATTATTCAACTCATCATTAGGCACATATGCATTTTTATTAGAAGTAGAACATAAATAGTCATTTATGAAGGAAGCAGTATCATTTTGTATGTTCTCTATTTCTAACATGACATTATATTTTTCATGAGATAAGCTAGTTATAGATGTGTTTAATTTTTTATTTTTCAAAATTAACATGTCATTGTTTTCTTTAAGCATGGTATTTTCTTTTGTAATAACATCCAATTTTGACACTAGCTGCTCATGATCGGATTCTAAATTTTCATGCTTGCTTTGTAAATCAATAACATCTTTATGTAATTTGTTAAAGGCATGAAATAATTTTTCAGTAGCACAAACAAGTTTATCACTAGATAAATCATTAATCGATTCGAACTCGCAAACCTCACTAGGGCAATCGCCTAGTGCTCGTGTGCATGACGCTCCTTTTAAACTTGAAGTGGGATCCTCCAAAGCTTATCGGACCGCTTCCAAGTCCCCCTTATGTGCTTCAATAAGTTTCCATAAGGTGTAAGCACTATCAAAATGAACAAACTTGTTAGACAAAGATGAATCAAATATATTATGTAAGAATTCCAACAAGAGCTTGTTCATAATAAATAATCTTTTATCAACACTTGGATTTCTCTAATATGGGCACAATATAAACACAATCAATGACTTCCCATAAATTAATATTTTTAGATTGAACAAATATTTTGAATCTAAAACACCATTGAGCATAGGGAAAAACATTAAATTTAGGAGCAATACTAGAATCATAGCCTAAACAAGATGCATCATTCATATCCATAATTTATAAAAATATGCAAGCAAGATACAAATACAATCAAAATAAGATTAGCAGAAAAAGATAACTTGGATCTTTAACTCAAGACGATTAGACCTTAAAGCAAAGAGCACCAAGCTCTGATACTAATTGTTAGACCCTAAAGGGGGGGATGATTAGGGTCTTATGCTAATCTAATCTGATTTTATACCAATTAAAATTAATTAATAAATTATCCTAGCAAGTGTGAAATATAACATGATATGTGAGCTAGGATAAGTAATATGAACAATGAGATATATCCTATATGATGAAAATATATTCAATTATATATAAACTAACACAAGGGTGATTTAATCAAACTACAAATGTGATAGGGCAAAATATACAAGAGTAAAGGCATTTGGCGATATAAGATAAATGCATAAGCAAATGCGCTAATGACAAACTCAAACACACTCAAATGATCACGGAGTTCGGACCTTCCGTCCTACGTCTCCGCTCCCCACTCCCGGGGCGAAATCCACTATCACAATCCGGTTTGGAAGCCGGAACTTCTACACACTCGGTTTTCTAGCTAACCGAAAACTCTACAACTCACACTCTTGCAAACCCACTCTATACCCTCACAAGTGTTGGACCTAGCCGTGTCTCCCTCAAGTGCTCGGTTACAACCTCTCTCTAGGTTCGTCAACCGACACCACTCCTCTTGGGGTGATCCTCGACTCTCACCACACACTCCTCTTGGTGTACAAGTGTATTACAAAGTGTATCTCACAATAAGCACAAATACAACAAATGATTGTTCTCTAATATGGATGAGAACACAATGAAAGCTCATACTCAATTGTTACAACTCTCACCAATCCAATAATACTATGTATAAAAATACAATAAGCTCATGTGGGTTTGTGTAAACAATAAGTGAAACAAAATCAACTAAACTCAAATATAAATACTAGCTTAATAGAATTGATAATCAACAATTAATTATGAATAAAAGCTAGAATTGAGTTTAGGAAAACTTCTCTAGATGATAAGAGAGAGAGAGAGAGATTGAAGCTCAATGAATTGATCTCCACTTCCTCTTATGAAATTCTTCACAATACAAACCATTAAACAAACTTAAAACCAAACTTAAACTCTTTTAAAACTTGTTTAAAATATTTCTTGGATGCCCTTAGAACTAAGGTATGAGGAGGTATATATAGAAACCCCAAAGCCAATAGAAAGCTAAGAAAAGACCAAAAAACTAACTCAGCAACGGCTCTGGAAACTAACCGTTAGAACTGATATAATAGTGCGGCGGTCGACCGCGAGCAACAAAAAACAGAACTATGGCTCTGGACAAGCGACGGTCGACTATGGCAGTCGACCGTGAAAGTTTCTAGACTTACTACGGTCGACCGCCACGGTCGACCGTGAGCCAACAAAACATAACCTGAGTCTTGAACTCATGGCGGTCGACCGTGGCGGTCGACCGCAAACTGATACAGACTAAAAACAGGTTTCGAAAACTGTTATTCTGATTTTGAAATCCTGTTTAAAAATATCAAATAAATTCCAAAAAACTATAAAACTTTAGGAAATGATTGTAGACATGATAATAAACATGCTACAAAAACTAGTTTACAAAAAGAACTTCCCAAATGAGAAATATCATTATTTTGCAAAATAGTCCAAAACACGAAAATATAAACATATGAATTTTGACATTTAGGCTAAACCATGTTTTGAAACTTTACAAAATGATTTTATAGACTTGAAGAAAGATGTAAACTATTGTTATGAAGTCTATAAACAATGAATGTAGTATTTTATCAAAATACACATATAATGCACTAAAACATGATTTCATTGAACTAAATAAAATTAATATTGATGAAATCATATATTTGCATATAAGTATGAAACAAAAATATGTTTTCTAATTATATTAAATTGTTTCATATTAAAACTTAAAAACTATCAAACCAAAATATATATGTATATATATAACTATATATATACAAAACCAAAACGTGTATGTGTGTATATGATTGAGCTTAAAGTACTAACACACATAATATAAGCTCCTAAACTAAATGTTACACAAGCTTGATCTTGATCTTCATTGTAGCTCAACTTGGTAAACTTGGATAAAGCTTGTAATTGGATCTTTAACTTGATAGCAAGGCTTCACTCCACTATTCCGCCAACCTCCATTGGATATGATCGTGAAAGTTTGATTCCATCCATCCTCCAACTCGTTGTTTGTCTAGATTAAATACGAAAATACAAACACTAGACAACAACATTAGAAGTAAATTGTTTGTTAAACATCACCAAAACAAGAAGGCCAACAGATGCAATCTTACCCTTTAACATAGTTGCATTCTTTAGAGGGCATAAACGTGTAACACAAAATGTTTTAACTACTTGCACTCTAAATAAACTTGTCACATATGTACTAGCTGGGTGGGAGGGCTCGACAAATGACTATAGGATTTTGCAAGATGCGTTATCAGACCACAACCTTACGGATTGAGAGTATATGATAGTATTTTTCCACATCATTTTAAAATTAGTAAATTAAATAATATGATCAAATTGATCACGAAATTTTATTTTATAATGTAGGAAAATATTATTTTTGTGATGTTGGATACACTACCATGCCCGATTTTATCTACCCCTACCATGGTGTATGTTATTAGTTAAAGAAATAAATTGGTAGGGCACTCAAAAATAGTAGGAAGTTATTCAATTTAAAACACTACTCTTTATAGTCTAAAATTGAATCCACATTTGGCACATTGAAGAATCGGTTCAAAATTCTATCGGAGAAATCTAATTACTTATTCCCTACACAAGTGGCCATCGTCTTAGCGTGTATTGTGTTGCATAATTCTATTGCAACTGAAGATCCACAAGATGACATTTTGAATGAGAATGTTGTAAATTGATGAAGAGAATGAGAAGGATGAAGAGAATGAGGAGGTCACAAATAAGGATGATACAAATGTAGTTGACTACACTCAAAGTAGGACACAAAAAGAGGATCGTGATGCAAGAAATAAATGGAAGGACTTTGGGACCAAATTATTTGGACAATGTGGGTCGATTATTATGCAAAGTATAAAAGTGGTATATACCACGGAGATTGGCATTTAGGATTCTTATTTTCGCATATTTAATTATGTAATGTACTATGTCATAATTGTGCTTGTATGTACTATGCAATTTTTCATCTCTTACTTGCAACTATGTAATTCTATATTAACTTTATAAGATTGTACTACATATCATATAATTATTTTTATTATTGCATATAGCTATGTCTAACAATGATGCATGAAATTAAAACTTTCCCTCTTCTCCACAGGCACCACCAAATGCTTCAGGCAATATTAATGTGAACTTCATGCCATATCCATCTCAACCTTTCATTCCGCCACATACAATGCAGAACTCTTTCTCGCAATTCCTATCCTTTGAAGGAAACTATAGTGGAATGAGCTAGCAACATGTGTCGTGCACTAGCGTGCTAAACAATCCCCAGGGCTTGTATATTCCATCATATAGTTCTCAAAGTAGTGGTCCACAATAAATGTCATTAATCACTAGTGAATCTGGTAGACCTCAGAGTCATGTCATTGATGTGAGTTATGAGGTATCATCTTCCAAGAAAATGAAGAAACTGGCTCACAAGAGAAAATTGCCTATATCAATGAGAACTAATAATGTGAATTCAATGGGGGTTTGCAACATGTGGTGGCTCCCCGAGCATGGTGTGATCCTAATATTGTACCTTGCAAAACTTGTGAATGATGAAATGAACGTTTATATGAACTTCAAAACTGAAGCTTATAAATTGGCAGCTATGAAGATCAATATGCAATTCAAAACAAACTATAGCCACTCTCATCTGATTAGTCACATGAAAACCTGGAGAGCCAAATACTTTGATATGAATGCTTGTACCAACATAATTGATACTGGGTAGGATGAGAAAAACAGTATGGTAACCCTGGATGATGAGACACTTAAAACACAGGCTTAGATAATATTTCTAGCACAACAAAAATTATTTTAATTGAACACAAAAATGTTATTCTTATTTTCATACATCATTTAGTGAAACAAACATGTCAATTTGTATACTATAGGAAAAATGTAACTCTAGGCTAAAAGGATATATAAACAAGCATCTTCCTTGTTACAAGCATTTACAAAAGATCATGAGTGATCATCAAGCTAGGGGTGAATTTATAAGGCTAGTTTATGAGAAGATTAATACTAATAATGATGATTGTAATAATTGTGACGATCCATTTGCAAGTGAAACTGAGCCTCAATCTGATGCTAACACTTCCACAAACCTCACTTCTAAAACATCCCAGAATAAATCTAACTCAAAGTCTTCCTCAAGAAAAAAACCAAGAAAATCTAATGAAGCTTTGTTGAGTCAATGTTGGAGTTAATTAGAAACCAACACATAATACATTGGACTGCACAATTGGTTGTAGCTTTGAAGACTCATAGTGACGAATTTCACGACAAGGGTTTACATCATTTGTATGATAGTGAGTGAGAGGCAAGAAGATTTTTTATCAAAATGTAGGAAGTGCAGAGAGCTATATTACAAGTCTTACTGTAAAACAAGAGTGGGATTTATCATAAGTTGGAAAGATTTGTGAATTTTTGGTGACATTATTTTGTGTGCACACCGCTACAATTTTACTACGTCACTTGATTTGCATATATGTTGCATTTCCTTTTGCTAATTCCTATTGCTAACCATAAACTTATATTTTGTTATTTAAAAATCTATATGTTGCAATTGGTGATATTTCAATGTGATACAAAAAACTAAGACACATGCAATTAACTTGTTTCTAATTGATATTATTACTAGTTATCACATTATTGTTTCTTATGATTGTTCCACTTGAATTGAATTGCAAGAAATTTAATATAGTATACATGGGATAATAACTATGAATCAACCCCTCTCTGGTATGGATTACTATGATTCATGTTTATTTACTTGGGCAATTATGATGATAAAAAGTGAGAATGACGCCTAGATTTCTTATGTAATGTTTAGGTGAGACAATTTTGTGTTGAATATAACCTACATTGGCATTATGATATTTAGTGAGGTAATCCATCAAAAGTGTAGCCTACATTGCATTTGAAATATACAGGTAAGGCAATCTTTTATGAAAACTTCATTTAAATCCTGAGCCACATTAAATATACATGACTATAGGTGCTCATTTTGAGCTCTATTTGGGTAGTTTTTATGAATCAGTTTCCTATGTTGGTTCAAATATTTTTACTCATACTTTTTGAGCTTGTTAGGCTCTCTGTTAGTGCTCAATTTGAGCTATGTTTGGACCCTTCTTGTTGTGACGCCCCTAGTTTCAATAAGACTGCAGTCCACGATGAAACTAAGAATGTTAAACTTGTCACGCACTACACCGTGTAATAACATGTTTCACCATCACAATTACTATCTATCTAGTAGAATCAATAACAGGTGTAAGTACAGAACTGGTAATAGAAAATATACAAAAGGAGTACTAAACAACAGATATTCAAAAGAATAATCATTTCCACTGATATAAATGAATAAGTCTCTCAAAAGGAACATCTGATCTGGATACAAATGTCTCGACATAGCAAATCAACCAAACTGATATTAAGGCACATTGCCTTAACAAAACTAGAATAAATACTCAAATATCTTATAAATACATCTACTGTGGAGTTCTGACATAAACTGCTAATAGAAACTATAAATAATAACTAGAGTGACTCCATCAAGCTACGGCTCTCCGTGCACCTGGCTCGTTACCTGAAAGTGGGGAAACAACGAGCGTCAAAGCGCTATAGCGAGTAACATCTCAACCAACCCTAAGGGAAAAAGGGCTAGAAGGATAAGAAAATATCTGATAATACATATAGATAGCCAAACATCGACTGTGAAAATAAAATAGAGGTTTGATGTTTAGAAATTTACAACACGAGCATAAGTACGTCTCCCTTAGCTCAAATTATAAATAGCTAAATATAAAATCCAAAAACTATAACATGGAGTAATAACTCCATCTCCAACCGAAATATCAATAACATGTCATATGTCAAATATATACTCAACTCGTGGTCTAAAATAGAAAAATATCTAAAATATAATCTGCAATAGCTTAAAGTCCAACACAAGGACTGTAGTGGATTATAGTCTAATATGAGAACTTTGATGATTATAGTCCAACACGAGGACTTTAATAACTTATAGTCCAACACGAGGACTTTGATAGTTTATAGTCCAACACGAAGACTTGATAGCTTATAGTCCAACACGAGGACTGTAATAAGCAAATAGTGTCAGGAATCACATATATACCGTTCACCCTCATGCACTGGTGAATAAATCTAAAACTCATGTATGTAATTAACTCATGTATACAAATCTCAATGTATATCAAACCCATATAACTCAGATATTATGTCAGCCACACAACTCGCACGTGAACAACAAGGCATGCACAAAAATAGGGCTCACGGTCGACCGCCAACATCCGCGATCGACCGCGCAGTAAGCAGAAGAGTTCTGCTCATCTGCGCGCCCAGCGATCGACCGTCATGATTGACCGCACAAGAGATAGAAGCTTACTACTTCTGCTGTGCGCATTGCGGTCGACTGTCACGGTCGACCGTGTAGGTTCAAAAATTCCTCTACATGTTCTATTACGAGGGTTTTGATTCAAAAATTTGTGTGCAACGATTATAACCATTATCAACCTTATACACATGATATATTACATCAAGAAACATATGAGAAATAGATTAGTCACTATAGGCAAAGTGAAACATAATTAAACATACGTATTTGTGTTGAAACCTTCGAAAACAATTATTTTTCTTTCAAAACTCTAGTTAGAAACAATTTTAGATCTAGATCTGTATTAAGAAAAATCATGAGTGATCTTTATTAGCTGAAAACTTGTTCTTCTTGCAACATATTATATATAGATCAATATTTGTACATAAAATAACACGTTAGGCTCACAAATCATATGAAAACATCATTAGAAACGATTAGAAATATGGGTATAGGATTGGGCGAGATGAAACTCGCCTGAGGGGTGATGAACTACTCTTAGCAACGTTGTAAGATGTTCTCCTTCGCTGAAAATCGCTGGATCTCGCTCAAACTCCTCAAAATCCACTAAGAAACGCCCAAAGAAAGAGCTAGGGTTTGCAAGAGGGAGGGAGGAGGCTGTTAGGGTTTTTCTCAGATGAAGAAGAGGCTCTCATGAATTACAACAATATATATGAGTCCACAAACCCAACCCAAAAACCCAAACTGACCCGAAAAAATAAAACTGGTAAAACTCCCAGCGGTCGACCGTCACGGTCGACCGCGCAAGAGACAGAGGCCTCCTGCCACTGCTGTGCGCATGATAGTTGACTGCCACGGTCGACCGCATAGGTTTTTTCCTGTTTGTGCATGTTATGTGTGTGATGGTATTGACACTTGATCTCTCTCATATAACATACAATTGTTTGATCCCTAAACACTTGTTATCGCATTCATCTATGATATAAACATATATTTCACAATAAGAATTCATTCAATGTATTTTACGGGGTTTTACATTCTTCCCCCCTTAAAAGAATTTCGTCCTCGAAATTCCAAAACCGTATCTTAAAAATTAATAATACAAGAAAAGCACGCTGGGAATAGTTAAGTTCCCACATACACATCTCATAGCATAAATTTTTAGATATGAACATAGTAATATCTAAAGTTAACAAGTCTAAAATGCGAGTATTCACACCTTAATCCCTATCAAAATGGAATTAGTACGTCGGGTAAAAAATTCAAATAAGGAACCCCCCATATATATACCATGTATCCAAAATGGTTAAGAATTAAGTGATAATACCCCTATTCTAGTGTTAAAGATAAATATGACTATCCAAAATTATCATAAAACATAAAAAAACATAATCCAAACACTTTACCTGCTCAAACAGGTGTGGGTAGTCATGACGCATATCCTCCTCGCACTCCCAAGAAATCTCCTCAGATCCTCTCCGGTTCCAGTGAACTTTCACCAAAGGAATTACCTTGTTTCTAAGTTTCATGTCTTATTTAGAAAGTATACAAACTGGGATCTCAATCATAGTCAAATCGTCCCAAAGCTTGATCTCTAGAGCATCCAATACTCGTTGTCTCACCTCGTCATGTAAGTGTTTCTTAAGCATAGAAATATGAAATACGTCGTGCACACTAGGCATTGATGCTGGAAGGTCTAGTCTATAAGAAACAGCCCCAATTAGCTCCACAATCTGAAAAGGGCTAATATATCTCGGAGCAAGCTTTCCCCGTCTACCAAATCGTTATGCGCCCTTCATCGGCGATACCTTCATCATGACAAAATCTACTACCTGAAACTCCAAAGGTCGACGTCTGTGATCCGTGTAACTCTTCTACCGACTCTGAGCGGTTAGAATATGCTCCCTAAGCAATGCTACCTTTTCGGTAGTCTACCTCACAAGCTCTGGTACAAGTAATAAGCCATCCTCTGGCTCTGCCTAACATATAGGGATCTATAGGGCCTTCCGTATAATGCCTCATACGGAGCCATACAAATCGTCGCTTGATAACTATTGTTATAAGCAAACTCTATCAATGGAATATGATCCTTCCAGCTACCTTAAAAATCAATGATACTCGCCCGCAACATATCCTCCAACACTTGGTTCACTCTCTCTGTCTGACCGTCTATCTGAGGATGAAAAATATTACTGTGTAATAACCTGCTGCCGAATGAATCCTGGAAACTCTTTCAAAAGTGCGAGGTGAAAACTGATCATCGATCTGATACAATCGTGTTTGTAACTCCGTGAAGTCGAACAACCTCCCGGATAAATATCCTCACATATATCTCTACAGTATAAGTAGTCCTTATTGGAATAAAATGTGTTGACTTCGTCAACTGATCTACTATCACCAAACTGAGTCGTTCCCCTTCTTCGACTTCGGTAACCCTATAACGAAATCCATAGAAATATCCGCCCACTTTCATTCTGGAATGGGTAAAGGCTGAAGTGTTTCTGCTGGTCTCTGATGCTCTACCGTCACCTACTGGTAAGTAAAACACTTAGCTATATATTCTGCAATATCTCTACGCATACCACTCCATCAAAAGTGTCTCCTCGTGTCCTTGTACATCTCAGTGGTTCTTGGATGTACTATATATCGGGTACGATGTGCTTTATTAAACAACTCACTCTTCAGTTCTACACTAGCTGGCATAACCAACCGACCCTTTATCCGAAGGCCTTCATCTGCTCCAATGGTCCAATCATCCTTGGGCTCTTTGGAAATCTCCTCCTTTCGGATTTGAATCCAAGAGTCCTCCAACTAAGCTCTAACTACTTTGTCCTTCCAAGATGGCTGCACTAATATAGCTCCTAAGTATATGCTGGTCCCACCAATCTTTGGCCTAAAATCGAACTGGCTTAGAGTGAGAAGATCTTTATACAACAAGCACCTCAAAGCCACGATCTGATGTCGACGCTTCCTACTCAAAGCATCCGCTATGACGTTCACCTTCCCCGTGTGATACTGAATCGCGAACTCGTAGTCCTTGATGAACTTAATCCATCACCACTGCCTCTAATTAAGTTCTTTCAAGGAGAAAAGGTACTTCAGACTTTAGTGGTCTGTGAATAGCTCGAACTGAACTCTATATAAATAGTATCACCATGCCTTCAGCACGAATACCACTGCTGCTAACTCCAAATCATGAGTGGGATAGTTCTGTTCATGCACCCTCAACTACCATGAGATATATGCTACTACCCTCTGAGTCTGTATCAGAACACCTCCCAAACCTGCTAATGATGGATCCGTGTATACAATAAATATCCTGTCACTGCTCGGAATAGTAAGAACTAGAGCCATAGTCAACTTAGTCTTCAAGGTATCAAAGGCCTTCTGGCACTCCATGCTCCAAGTGAACTATACACCCTTCTTTATAAGGCATGTAAGTGGTACTACAATCATTGAGAAGTTTCGAATGAACTTCCTGTAATAGCCGGCTAACCCCAAAAAGCTACGAATCTCGGTAACCATCTTCGACGGTTCCCAATCAAGAACTACTGAAACTTTAGCTGTGTCCACTACTATGCCCTCTCTGCTGACAACATGGCCAAGAAATCTAACCTCAGAAATCCAAAACTCGCACTTGCTAAACTTAGCATATAGCTGATGCTCCCTCAAAATCTGCAAAGCTAATCGTAGATGTTGCTCGTACTCCTACTCCTATCTCGAATAGATAAGAATATCATCAATGAATACAATCACGAACTGGTCTAAGTATGGACGAAAGACCCGGTTCATTAAATCCATGAATACCGCGGGTGCATTGGTTAATCCAAATGGCATGACCAAAACCTCGAAGGACCCATATCGAGTCAGAAAGGCGGTCTTGGGAATATCCATCTCCCGAACCCGTAACTGATGATAACCAGAACGAAGATCAATCTTTAAAAAATACTATACTCCCTATAGCTGATCGAACAAGTCATCAATCCGAGGTAAAGAATATCTATTCTGAATAGTGACTTTGTTCAACTCACGGTAGTCGATACACAATCGCATACTACCACCTTCTTCTTCACGAAGAGGACCGGTGCTCCCCACGGAGAATGGCTCCGACGAATAAAGACCTGAGCTAAAAACTTATCCAACTGGGTCTATACCTCCCTCATCTCAGCAGGTGCCTTGCGATAGGATGCTCGGGATATCGGGCCTGTGCCCGGCTGCAACTCAATACAAAACTCTACCTCTCTCACTGGAGGCAACCCATGTATGTCCTAAAAGACATCCTGATAATCTGAGACAACTCTAGTCTCACATATATCCGCACTCTGATCCCGAAGTATCACCTCCTTGATGTATACTAGTAAGGACTCCGTAAACTAGTTCCCCTGAGAGGTGGCCATAACTAACTCGGACCCATCGGACGCTCGCAAATTGACTGTTTTTGCAAAACAGTCGATACTGACGTGGTAGGAAGATAGCCAATCAATACCAAGAATGATATCAAACCCTGACATGCTCAACACTATCAGATCTACAACAAACTCGGACTCATCTAAGCTGATAATACACCTCCTACAGATGCTCTCCAAGAGCGACATCTTACCTAGTGGGGTGGAAACTAACAAAGGAATATCTAGAGGCTGAGCTACGAGCTGAAATCTAATCATAAAAGCATAAGTTATGAAAGAGTGGAAAGCCCCCAAATTGAAAAGAATACGGACTGGAAAGGAGTTCACGAAGAACGTACCCTCCACTACGGCCCCGCTAGCACCATGATCATAAGGAACCACTGCATACAATCTGCCTGTGCTTGGAAGCTACTCTGCTGCTAGAGGTGGAGCATATGAAACTACATACCCCTGAGGAACCTCCTGAACTGCACAAACCTATCCCTCAATCTTCGATACCACTGGCGGTGCCTCCAATCTCATCTGATGGCCCTGACCTTGCCCCTAAAATCTGTTCTGCTGCTGATTCTACCCTCTTACTTACTGGGCTCCTGCTGGTATACTGCGACACTCCGATGCTTTATGGCCAAGCTTGTGACACTTAAAACAAGTGCCCTAGAATTTGTGCTGCTGAGGTGCTCTCTGATCCTATTGGGGTCCTCTCCTATGAGGGCCTTGTTGCTGCTGCTGGGGTCCTAAAAAGGCCTTATCCTTCTGGAACAAAGCTGACTTATTCTCTTGAGAAGTGGCAGCATCTGCTATCTCTCGACGAAGGTTAGGGCGAAGTCCTGGTAAAACATCTGAGCCTAGCGCTCTCTGGTCTACCACATGCCCGTGAAATAAAGTAAGCTCATAAACTTGCTCTTAAAGTCAGCTACTGACATGTATCCCTGAGACAATCTGGACAACTCAAGCTCTTTTCCGGCCCGTGCCGCGGAAGAGATATACTGCTTATCGAAGAAGTAGGTGAAATCCTCCCAGGTGAGTGTTATTCTCTGATCTGAAGTGAACTGTAGTTGATACCATCTCCTCGCATCTGCTTTGAGACTGTAAGATGTCAGCCTCTATTTCTGAATTGATGTCATATTAAGTATATCGAGAATGTTGCCTACATCCTCCTTCCACTTATGTGCTGCAAGAGAATCTGATGATCCCTGAAACTCTGGTGCCCTCATCTTCTGGTATCTTTCCACTAGGCGGAGCCAAGTATCCTGCTCTTCTGCTCTATCTGCAACGGTCTGCAGGGTAGGTACGGGTGTGACCTCCGGAAAATACTCTGCAACGGGAATAGTTGGTGCTACTGGTGGTGGAACTACTGGTGGTGTGATGTGATTCATCAAAAGCTCCTCAAGTGCTGCCATCCTAGCGGCTATGGGAGTCATCAAGTCTATCAAGTACTAAGGAGCCTGCTGCAGCTCGGGTGGAGCCTGCTGCGATGCTGGTGGAGACTGATGCGGCTCTGTCTGACCATCTCTCTGAGTGCGAGGTCCACCACGCCTGCTATCTGAGCATATAGAGAAAAGTTGGAAAGTCCTCGAACAAAACATATAAGAAATTTATATCATATATCATTCACTCAAATACTTTTTATATCATAAAAAATATTTGTAATTTTTGAATACGCGTATATAACGTCCTCACTCATTCTAGAATTTCTAGCGGACTCTATACACGAATCTTAAAAAACTCTACTTTAACTCCACGACTCGACACAGGATGATCCTAAGGATACTGGAACTAGAGCTCTGATACCAACTGTGACGCCCCTAGTTTCATTAAGACTGCAGTCCAATGTGAAACTAAGAATGTTAAACTTGTCACGCACTACACAGTATAATAACATGTTTCACCATCACAATTACTATCTATCTAGTAGAATCAACAACAGGTGTAAGTACAAAACTGGTAATAGAGAATATACTAAAGGAGTACTAAACAACAGATATTCAAAAGAATAATCATTTCCACTGATATAAATGAATAAGTCTCTCAAAAGGAAACATCTGATCTGAATACAAATGTCTCGACATAGGAAATGAACCGAACTGATATTAAGGCACATTGCCTTAACAAAACTAGAATAAATACTCAAATATCTTATAAAGACGTCTACTGTGGAGTTCTAACATAAACTGCTAGTAGAAATTATAAATAATAACTAGAGTGACTCCATCAAGCTACGGCTCTCCGTGCACCTGGCTCGTTACCTGAAAGTAGGAAAATAACGAGCGTCAAAGCGCTATAGCTAGTAACATCTCAACCAACCCTAAGGGAAAAAGGGCTAGGAGGATAAGAAAATATCTGATAATACATATAAATAGCCAAATATCGACTGTGAAAATAAAATAGAGTTTGATGTTTAGAAATTTACAACACGAGCATAGGTACGTCTCCCTTAGCTCAAATTGTAAATAGCTAAATATAAAATCCAAAAGCTATTACGTGAAGTAATAACTCCATCTCCAACCGAAATGTCACATGTCATATGTCAAATATATACTCAACTCGTGGTCTAAAATAGAAAAATGTCCAAAATATGATCTGCAATAGCTTAAAGTCCAACACGAGGACTGTAGTGGATTATAGTCCAATATGAGAACTTTGATGATTATAGTCCAACATGAGGACTTTAATAACTTATAGTCCAACACGAGGACTTGATATCTTATAGTCCAACACGAGGACTATAACAAGCAAATACTGTCAGGAATCACATATATACCGTTCACCCTCATGCACCGGTGAATAAATCTAAAACTCGTGTCTGTAATTAACTCATGTATACAAATCTCAGTGTATATCAAACCCATATAACCCAGATATTATGCCAACCACACAACTCGCACGTGAACAATAAGGCATGCACAAAAATATGGCTCACAATCGACTGCGCAGTGAGCAGAAGGGTTCTTCTCATCTGCGCGCCCAGCGGTTGATCGCCACGGTCGACTGCGCAAGAGACGGAAGCTTACTGCTTTTGCTGTGCACACGGCGGTCGACCGCCACGGTCGACTGTGCAGGTTCTGAAATTCCTTTACAGGTTCTATCACGAGGGTTTGATTCAAAAATTTGTGTGCGATGATTATAACCATTATCAACCTTATACACATGATATATTACATCAAGAAACATGTGAGAAACAGATTAGTCACTATAGGCAAAGCGAAACATAATTAAAAATACGTATTTGTGTCAAAACCTTCGAAAACAATTATTTTTCTTTCAAAACTCTAGTTAGAAACAATTTCAGATCCAGATCTGTATTAAGAAAAATCGTGAGTGGTCTTTATTAGCTAAAAACTTGTTCTTCTTACAACATATTATATATAGATCAATCTTTATACATAAAATAACACGTTTGGCTCACAAATCATATGAAAACATTATTAGAAACGATTAGAAATATGGGTATAGGATTGGGAGAGATGAAACTCGCCTAAGGGGTGATGAACTACTCTTAGCAACATTGTAAGATGTTCTCCTTCACTGGAAATCACTGGACTTCGTTCAAACTCCTCAAAATCCACCAAAAAACGCCCAAAAAAGAGCTAGGGTTTGTAAGCGAGGGAGGAGGCTGTTAGGGTTCTTCTCAGATGAAGAAGAGACTCTCACGAATTACAACAATATATATGAGTTCACAAACCCGACCCAAAAACCCAAACTGACCCGAAAAAATAAAACTGACAAAACTCCCAGCGGTCGATCACCATAGTCGACCGCGCAAGAGACAGAGGCCTCCTGCCACTGTTGCGCACGCGGCGGTCGACCGCCACGGTCGACCGCTCAGGTTTTCTCCTGTTTGTGCATGTTGTGTGTGTGCTGGTCTTGACACTTGATCTCTCTCATATAAAATATACTTGTTTGATCCCCAAACACTTGTTATCATATTCATCTATGATATAAACATATATTTCATAATAAGAATTCATTCACTATATTTTACGGGGTTTTACACTTGTGCTTAAGTTTAACTGTTATTTTAGATTTGTTTACTCATGCGTATTGAGCTTGTTTAGCTCTCTGTTGGTGCTTAATTTGAACTCTGTTTTAGTTTTTTATGCTCAATTTTCTCTGCTGGTTCAGATCTATTTACTCATGCTTGTTGATCTTGTTTAGCTCTCTGTTGATGTTGAGTTTGAGCTCTATTTTGGTCTTTTTTTGTGCTAAGTTTTCATTTTTGGTTCAGATCTATTTATTCATGTTTGGACCCTTTTTGTGCTCAATCTTCTCCGTTGGTTCAGATTTATTTACTCATGTTTGTTGAGCTTGTTTAGCTCATTGTTGGTGCTTGGTTTGAGCTCTGTTTGGACCCTTTTTGTACCCAGTTTTTCTCTTTTGTTTTAGATTTTTTTACTCATGTTTGCTAACCTAGTTTAGCTCACTATTGGTGCTTGATTTGAGCTTTGTTTAGACCTTTTTGCGCTTAGTTTTTCTCTTTTGGTTCAAACTTATTTACTCATGTTGATTGAGCTTATTTAGTTCACTGTTGGTGCTTGGTCTTGGACCCTTTTGTACTCAACTTTTCTCTTTTGATTCAGATTATTTACTCATGTTTGTTGAGCTTGTTATGGTGCTTGGTTTGGGCTCTGTTTGGACCCTTTTTGAACTCAGTTTTTCTCTTTTGGTTCAGATTTTTTTACTCAAGTTTGTTGATCTTCTTTAGCTCGTTGTTGATGTTCGGTTTGGGTCTATTTGAACCCTTTTTGTGTTCAATTTTTCTCTTTTGGTTCAAATTTTTTTACTCATGTTTGTTGAGCTTGTTTAGCACGCTATTGGTGCTCGATTTAAGACCCTATTTGGACCTTTTATGCTTAGTTTGAGCTCTCTATTGGTAGTGATGAGGATCTATTCCTAATATTGTAATCTAGTTTACAATGTTCATGATAAGATGAGACATTCTATAATACCTAATCTTATGCAAACCTAAGAAAATTTACCAATTTGTTTTCATGCAAAGGACCACAACCATGTTTTCTATGGTAAACTTTGTTCATAGGCCCATCTATTGCTTAGTTGATTTTCTTAGAAGGCTCATTTAGCTGTATAGACCAAATAAATGAAAGATTTGAATGTGTTGCCTTAGCAAATTTTTATTTGCTACTTGCATTTTACTTCTCTGGTCGTGGCTTTCCTCTCACAAAAAATATCTTTGATTTTCTAGCAAACACGAACCTATTTTTTGAAAAAAAAATCAAAAGTTAAAATCTCAACAACAAAATCACTCATATCCTACAAAATCTCTAACTACGAAATCCATCCTCGAACAGCATAAATTCTTTAAACATTTTCCTTTCTCTACCAATTTTGAAACCTCACCAAAATAAAAAAATAACTGAGAAAAAAAAATCTGAGGGTCGAGTACTCAAGCACAGGGAACACATAGGGATTTCTAATTTTAGAGTTCCAATTTATTTCTCGACAAGCATTTCTTACCCTAAACTCTTTTATTTTTATAATTTCCTTATCCAATTACCAGTATTCTCCTCAAAGAGTCATGATTGTAGATAGATTTTATTACATTGTATTTACCAGAATATTATATGAATAATCTTTTACTCTTTGTGCATATATTATTTGAGGCAAGTATTTCCTTTATCGTTCATCCTAGAACTTAATTCATTAAAATTTAGATTTGTTTTCTTATTGGAATTGTAGGTACTTGGTTATTCTAAGTTTGCTAAAATCGGATGCTGGTGAAATTCCTTGTAGACTTTATGAATTAGATCTTGCATGCTTTGGGGAAATTCCTTAGTTAACAATTTATAATAGTCTATAATTTTTTTCTTTAATTGGTATTAAATGTTGGTTAAGAACTCCTAACCAACACTAAAGTTTTTAATTTTCCTTCTTATTTTAGGATTTATTGCATTTCTAAGTGTTGATGTTAATAATCACACATATGATGTAATTGTTAGACCCTAGAGGGGGGTGATTAGGGTCTTATGCTAATCTAATCCGATTAAATGCCAATTAAAACTTATTCACAAGTTATCCTAGCAAGTATGAAATGCAACAATGTATATAAGCTAGGATAAGCAATATGAACAATGAGATATATCCTAAATGATAGAAATGAATGCAAGGATATATAAACAACACAAGGGTAAATAATCTAAAAAGGATAGTAGATGAAATGAATGAGCGATGCACAATTGGCGATATGAGATAAATGCAAAAACAAA
>BQKN01066771.1:416134-450101 GCA_022839385.1 Asparagus kiusianus
TAGTGGTAAATTGTTTGTTAAACATCATCAAAACAAGAAGGCCAACAGTAATAGAGGTAAGATTGAGTGGGAGCCGCTAACATTTTCGAATATCTAGTTTTGGATTGAGCTGCTTTCTCCCTGCATGTGTAACAACTCGTAAGAGGACGGGGACTAGCTTCCCCGTTGTTACTTGGACGATCAAGTCAGTGATGTGCTTGAGTAGGAAAGTGATGAACTGTGGGAGTTCTCTAGTAGTGAAAAATTCTGAGAAATTGCTTACCCTTGTATTTGGAATAGTTTTTCCTTTTATAACCACGCAGGAGGGGTATTCTAGTCTTTTTCAGCTGAGTCTGAGGTAGTGACTGAGTCAGCGTCGACTTTACAGGTGTCGGTCATAGTCCGATCATAGGATAGGCACTATTATTTCGGCATTAATGAGATGGGATAGGCAACGCATGAAGCCGGCGTGGTCCGATGTGTCATAAATAGTACCGGAGATGGAGAACTGATGACGCCTGCCAAGCATTTAATGTGATATTGACGCGCTATCAGCAGGGGTTCAAGGTCAAAATTGTCTTTTGACTTGCATCAAGGTGTGCTGAGAAGTAATGCCTTTCGAGTCGGCTCAGCGAGACACCGACTAATTAACCGATTGAGTGGATTCATAGAGAGTCACCTTTTATGAGAGGACCAACAAGTATCATCATTCGAGTCGGCCTAGCAAGATGTCGATTTAGCGAGTCGGGTAGGTCAACCTTGGCTGTCCTAAGTGTCGAGTTGACTGAATGGTGCGAGACGGGGGATATTCATTTGTTGTCAGTAAGGGCCATAATTTGGCTACTGAAAACACCATAACACTAAGTAACGATATTCAATGAGAAAATAATGTCTTGTTTTTTATGTAAATTTTCTTCTACAAGAACTTTTACCTAATAAAATAATAAATTATTTTTTTAAATCAAGAGGTTTCTAACTGAAACTATTTTATTTTGGTTAGCATATTTTTTGTAAAATAAATAAATAATTTTAAAGTTTTCTAACCTTTTCAATACTATAGTTATAATAAAGAATAGTTTAAATTGTTTTCTGCGGTCAACTTTTCATGTAGTAATGTTTGAATTTGTGGTTAGGTGGCTTGATTATTAGTCCCTGGGTTATGGGTTCGAATCCATTACCATTTTAGTTTTCTTTTAAAAAAAACTCTTTAGGTCTTTTGTGAACTCAAACCCGACCCAGCTCGGACCCACTATCAAAGCAGACCTGGTTGGGTTTAAAATACATAAATACCAGTTCTGTTTGGGTCTATAACTCAAATTACAGCCCAGTTTGTGCTTTTTGCTCACCAAAATCAGATTTGCGGATCTTTAGGCTATCAAACCAAACCCATCTAACCCATTTTAACATTAAATGATAATATTATTTATTTATTTTTCTTATTGGCTATGATAAGCGAGTATATTATTTGATCACTTGATTCACTTGTTGGATCACCTGAAGATATGTTCGATCACTTAGTGACATTTACTAGGACCAACTGAACATGAAGACGACTTCCATCAAAAATATGACTCATAAGCGTATTATCATAGCATCTCTACACCCTCGACATCAATATCCCAATGAAAGTGTAAAACCCTAAAAATTTGGAAAATAATCTTAAATAATAATAAAATGAGTTTTATTATGATTTGTGATCATTCGGGGATGAATGGATCAGATGGGAATCGATTTACGATCGATTCGCAGTTTTAGTCTTGATATCGCGAGTCTACTTAAAAGCTGTTACTATTTTATTTTTATTAATTTTTTTATTGATTTGATGGGCATGATATTTATGTCATTGATCTTAGAATGTTGAGATGGTGTTGTGGTTAAAGTTTCATTGTATTCTGACAATAGAGACTGAAACAGTATTATGAGTCTACTGATATCTGTCGTATTTGTATTTTTAATAATTTTTCTATTAATCAAATAGATGTGAGGTTTTGCTCCACTAATCTTAGAATGTAGAGACAATGCTGTGGGTAAATTTTCATTGCTTTCTGTAAACGGAGACTGAAACCTAAAATTTTCTAATATAAAATAATATATAATTATTTTATTACACAAACCACCATTATACCACCAACCACCGCCTAATTGAAAACACCCTAATACCACTAGAAAAGAACCCTAGAGAGGGATAAATAGGGTTTATGCTAATCTAATCCGATTTAATACCAAATAAAACTTATTAATAAATATATCCTAGCAAGAATGATATATTACAAATATATGTGTAAGGATATACAAATAACATAAGGATAAAACAAACAAATGTAAACAATATAGTGGACAAACTAAATAATGAGACAGGCGATATGAGCAATGAGCACAAATATAAATAAACGTCAATGCAAACTCAAACACAATCAAATGATCACGGAGTTCGCACCTTCCGTCCTACGTCTCTGCTCCTTACTCCCGGGGAGAAATTCACTATCACAACCAGGTTTTTTATACTCACCCAAATAACGTTTACACTTCATACTCGGTTTTCTAGCTCACTGAAAACTTTATAATTACTCACAATGTAAACACACTAACTACCACCTCAAGTGTTGGTCGTTAGCCCGTGTCTTCCTCAAGTATTAGGAATTATAACATCTCTAGGCATTACCACCTACCCCACTCCTCTTGGGACGACCCCGTCTCTTACCACACACTCCTCTCGGTGTACTAATGTAATATAAAGTGAACCTCACAATAATAGCTCTCAATACTAATAAATTTATTCTCTACAATTGATGAGAATACAATATAGGCTCACTCTCTAAGTCACACTCCCCACAACCCAAATTATAATATGTATGAAATACAATAAGCTCAATGGTTATGTGTGTAAACAAAGAGTATCAATAAAATAATTAAACTCAATAATAAAATCTAGCTTATGGAAATTAGAATCAAAACAACAAAATAGCTAGAATTGACTTTAAGGAAACTTCTCTATAGATAACAAAAGAGAAGGAGAAGAGTGAATACTCAAACACAAAAGGATGATCTCCTCAAGCTCTTGTAAAAGTTTCTTCACAAACAAACTCTTGAAACAAACTAAAACTTAAACACTATTTAAAACTTGTTTAAAAATTTTCATCATTCCTTTCAGAACTGAGGATATCTGGGGGTGTTTATAGGAAACCCTAAATCCAAGAAGAAACAAACAAAACCCAGCAAAAAAACAAAAATAACGGAAATAAAAAACTAGCCGTTACAGCATCAGTCGACTGACGGGTTTCATCAGTCAACTGATGAGTTGACCGTTGTAGGTATTTTCCAGCTCATCAGTCGATTGACGACCTTATCAGTCAACTGATGACCTCATCAGTTAACTGGTCAGTCGACTAACATAGAAACAGAAACTTTTGACTATTTCAGGTATTTTCTTCAGTCGACTGAACATATTCATCTGTCGACTGATAACATTGTATCAGCCTGATTGAAACAGAAAATCTAATTTTCAAACCTCTTTTAAAAATAGCAAATAAATCAGAAAAATATAAAACTTTGGGAAATGATTGTAAACATGGTAATGAACATGTTACAAAATTGGTTTTGAAAAAGCACCTCACATTTGTAAAATATCATCATTTTGTAAAAATATCCAAAAACATGAAAACTAAACATACATGTTTTTGACATATTGATTTAAACAAAATTTTGAAACTTTATAAAATGATTATATAGACTTGATAAAAAGTATAAACTATATTTGTTAAGTCTATAAACTAAAAACACAATATTTTTCCAAATACAATAGAATATAAAAAATATAAAAGTGTATATGAAGATATATATTGTTTCATATCTATATAGCTAAACCAAAACATATATGTTTATATATAACTATATATATACAAAACCAAAACGTGTATGTGTGTACATGATTGAGCTTAAATTATCAACATACATAATATAAAACCTAAACTAATTTACCCAAGCTTGAAGGTCTTCAATATAGCTTCACTTGGTAAACTATACGGATGAAGCTTGAACTTGGATCTTTAACTTGAATTAAAAGGCTTCATACCACAATTCAGCCAACCTCCATTGGATATGATCGTTGAAGCTCAATTCCATCCATCCTTATTGTTTGTCTACAATAGATAAGAAAACACAAACACTAGACAAATAACATTAGTAGTAAATTGTTTGTTAAACATCTTCAAAACAAAAAGGCCAACACTAACTTCGCCAACCATTTTAATATTTTTTTTAAATTGAGATGCTATATAAAGGGGTAGGAGAGAGCAGGAGGAGACAGACGTATAGAAAGAGAGAGAAAGAAGGATAGACGGGGAGAGGGGGGGACAGAGAGGAAGAAAAGAGAGGAAAAGAGGGAGAGGGTTTTGGCTTTTTAGAGATCAATAAAGGCAAGTTCATCTCTTTCCAAACTCATCCCCAGTTAGTTTTGATCTAGATGAAAATTGAGGAATAAAATTTTAGATCAAATCCTAAAATTGAAGAAAATACATGATATTGATGAAAGTTGATGAATAAAATATCAGATCAAATCTTTAAAGACATGATCTTGCTAGCTACAACTATACGTATCTGTCCACCGTCGAAATTATTTGTTACTATTCATACGTATGGGTACTATTCATAAGTACTGTTACTATTCAAAAGTATTGTTATCATTCATACGTGCATGTCCATTCATAAGTACTGTTACTATTCATATGCACGATACTATTCATAAGTGCTATTACTATTCAAAAGTATTGTTATTATTCATATGTGCAGGTCTATTCATAAGTACGGTTACTATTCATACGTATGGATACTATGACTGTTACTATTCATACATATGGGTGCTATTCATAAGTATTGTTACTATTCATACGTATGGTACTATTTACGAGTACGATACTTGTGTTCTTCTTTTGTTTGAAGTGTTTTCTCTTGCACGTTAAATCGTGAACACGAGGTTCAAGCTATACGATGATATACATGCAACCAAGGGTGTACACAACTAGAGTTGTGACACATACACAGATATTCCAAAGAGGATTATCACAAGTATTGTTTCGAACATGTATGGGTAATAATTAATTAAAACCGTATAGATATACATGTATGGATATCGTTGATGAGCATAGCTCAGTACTACTTGGGATAGTGCGTCGATATATCATTAGTACAGGCTATTGAGTTGGGTTTTAGGATGCTTGATCTAGTCATCCGTCCCGTACGCAGATGCGATGAGGCTTGTGAGCCATATACCTAGGATGCATTGATTTGGTAGTTCATCCCGCATGTTGATGCGATAAGACTAATAAGCCGTGTACACTATTAGGATACCGATTTGGTAGTCCGTCCCATATGATAATACGATAAATTATAAAGTTTGCAAGGATTTGTATTGTGATAATTATCTGATAGCCTGAGTCTTAGTGGATACCATTATGAATATGACTTATCGCTAAGTTATATATGACCTATGTACTTTACTCTTGTGGGTACGCGGGATTATATACTGTTGTTTATTTTATCTTCCAAAGAATAGTGGAAGATATTTTTGGTCCGATATTTGTGATGACTTTACTTCCTTGTATTGTTTTCCTTTATTCCTAATTTGGAATTGATAATTAGCGATTCATAATTTGAGACATATGGTATATACATGAGGGTTTCCTTATTTGGATTATTTTACTCGACGTACTAATTTCGTGTTGTGAGTTTTTAATTATTAATTCTACTTAGATTGTTTATTCTTAGTTCGGTATTGATATTTAGTTATGTACAATTTGAAACATATGATGTATACATGAGGATTTCCTTGTTTGGATTATTTCACTCAACGTACTACGTCTCGTGTTGTAGGTTTTTAAATATTAATTTTTATTTAGATACAGGGTAAATGATCTAGGTAGACTATGCTTAATAGATAGAGCATTCATCATATCTAGTAGCTCTTCCTATGGGGGCGGATGGAGATGATATTGCTGTAGCGCTTTGATGTTCTTGTTGTTTCTCATTTTATTTTCCAATTCCTTTCAGGCAACAGCTCAGAGTATCGGAGAGCCGCAGGATGACGAACTTCTAGCATAGTCGCCATCACATATTTTTAGTAGATGAGACTCCACCGTAGTTGATATTTTTTGGACATTTAGAGTTTTGTATTTCATCTTGTAAAGGTTGTGTGCCTTAGTTTATTTTCAGTTGACTCATATTAAGATACTTCATATTTATTTCAGATTTTAGTTGTATTCAATTAAGACACGATTATATTTATTAGATATCTCTTTCTACATCATGTCTAATGCATTTATTTCCCTTGTTTTGCATGTTTTGTACCTACACTTGTTGTTGATTCCACTAGAGAGATATTACAGTGATGGTAAAATGTGTTATTGTATAGTGTGAGTGCATGATAGGTTTGACATCTCTGTGTTCACCTTGGACTGTAGCCATGTGTAAAAATAGGGGTGTCATAGTAAGAATTTTCTCCTGACTATTACCATTATTATAATAGCATTTACTAGACGGGTGCACCCATCTTGATTGGACATGTTCTGGGTCACGGTTATTTTTTATAGTTGTATGGAAGCCGTTCTATGGTAACTCTATGGTTAGTGAACAACATTCCATATACAGTCACTTAAAACAAATAAATAAATATGGGATTTAATAAAGGGGAATTAGATGGAGAATATAAAGTGTATATAAACAAGCTCATGCGCATTCTTCAGATCCTGAGTTATATATAAGGGCCAAGGGTCAATACTTGACTTGAAGCTGTGTTCTTGGGAAGGTTTACGAGAATGCAATTTATATACATGAAAATTCTTCTCTAATCCAAATAACATCTAAATAATAATAATGTGTTTGTGTGCCATGTGATAGACTTTATCTTGACATCTACAATTAGCATTTTACTATCACCTTTAATTGAGATTTCATCTTTTCTTTGTACCTGCCACATACACTTACACGCGCATAATTTCTTCATTGTACATGCTTGTCGGGAGTTTTCTGACTACCCTAGGGCTTACGCACCCCAGACTCAGGGACTATTCTTTCTTCGCAGAATCAAGAGTATTTTGAGGAACAGGCTCAACGGCAGTGATCACTTTTTATTCCATCAGTTCTTCAGTTTTAGTTGTTTAGGTAGTTATTTGATTTAGATTTTTTCTTGAGCCCCAGGTGGCTTTTTCTGGACTGTAATGTAATTTTTTCTTACTCTTTTCCATTGTGGATAGTTGTGGACTTTGCAGTTGAACTTTCTCTTTCCAGAGATTTCTTTATCTATATATTTGTTCGTTATCTTAGTTACATGATATGTGGTATAGTTTTGGCTATATATCTATATACAGATGACCTAGTGGCATAAATGTAGCTGAATGGTTATATTATTGACCGAGTCATGTTATAATTATTATGCTTTGAAACAGGGGCGTGATAATATTTTTGTTGGTATCAGAGCCAGGTTTAGTAATTGTTCTGTCATCCTGTATAATAAAATAAGATCAATCCAAAGACAGAGCATGTATAGGATAGGTTCTTTCTTTTTCAAAAATATGTCCTTTGACTCCTAATACCTTGATTCTCAAGTCCTAATTTTGACCAAACTCGTTTCAGGTGATCTTTATGGCCCCAAAACATCATCGTCCTACTCCACTTAGGCCTAAGTGACAGCAAGTCGATCAGGTTGATCTTGTAGAAATGATTAGGAAGTTGGTAGCTCATAATCGCCAAAGGGATTAGCAGCAGCAGGCTGCAAGGCCGAGTAATGTGTCTGGTTTTTGGAAGATCAACCCACAATACTTCACAGGGCTTGAAGGCGAATATGAGGCCGAGATATAGTTGCAGACCGTGGATCAACTGTTAAGGGCATCTAAAATCCTGGATGAAGATAGAGTCGATATTGTATAGCTACAGCTCATAAATGTAGTTAGAACCTAGTAGGACGCAGAGGAGGATAAGCTTCCTAAGCCAATTTTGTTGGAGACGTTTCGGGAGAGCTTCTTAGAGACATTTTTCCTAAGATAGCTCGCCTTGAGATGCAGAGGTAGATTGTTATTCAGAGATAGAGAGACAGCATTATGGATGAGAATGCAACTGAATATGCCAAGCTCAGCAGGTTCGCCCCACGCATGGTGTCTAATGAGATAGATAAGTGACAAAGATTCATGCAGGATCTTAACTTTGAGATCCAAATGCAAATTTATAGTCAAAAGGGGGTTGAGACCTATGCTGATGTCCTAGAGGTGGCTTGAAAAGAAAAACAACTTATTAGGATCATGAACTCTATGAAAAGAGGGGCCAACAAGCGCCCTACAAGACAAACATCAGGAGGGTAATCAGCAGAAGCCTCAAATGGGAGAAGCACCAGGCAAGCATCAGTAGACAGGCACTCCGAGACCAGCTCAATAGCTAACCAACATGATTTGTCATTTTTGTAACAAATCGGGGCACTTGATGAAGGATTGTAGGAGAGCTAATAGGTTGTGGATAGCATGTGGGCGGCAGATAACCAACTTACTACTTGCCCTAGGAGAGTAGTTTTAGGAGGACCTTCTGGTGGAGCAATAGTACCAGTAGGTCAAGCTAGACAATGTAGACAATAAAGGAGGTCACTACTTCCTACCCAGTAGTAGATATTCTAAGGGCATTATAGGGGCAATAATTTTGATGTCAAAGATAATGGAGAGGTCCTCAATTTTAGCACCCGTACCTGTCGCAATATTAGCAGAGGCGCCTAGGGCAGTATGTGTTCGCGGGAAAATTTGTTGCTTCTTTCATTGACATCATTGCACTCTTACAATAACAACTTTTTGAGTTACAGAAAGAGATCCGGTCTTTTTATAAGATCCGGTTACAATAAAAATCAAAATAAAAGAAAAGAAAGATTACAACTTTTTCTCTTGTTTGTCGAACAAATCGCGAGCTCCTGTTTTGCGGTCACTCGCTTTGTGGGTTCTTCGCCTGTACCGGGGTTATTTGCTGTGGACCACCACTAGATCCAGATCCGGGCAGATCTACGCAGTATAACGGGTATTATTCCACCAAGGGAGATAATAGCCGGAGGGATTGTTTCACCAAGGAAACAACCGCTCAATCTCGGGATCTAAGAACCAAGCTTAGATCCGGAGTATAGAAACGTAGATCTCCCGATCCGGTCCTCTCGAACTCCTGTCTTATTTGGCGTTGTCGATCGCTGAGCACCAGATCCGGATGAGCAAGTCTTCGAGTCTCCAAAGATTGAATCTTTTCTAAGTTTTGAATCTCCAATCCAGTAGGGCTTCGCCTCCTCCAAAATCCAACCCCCAAACCAAATGAGCACAAGGCCTATTTATAGGCACTCAGAACTGTGCATTTGCATAGTTCTGGGCCTAGCCACCTGTGGGTGGCTCGGCTCTTGGCCGAGCCACCCACAGGTGGCTCGGCTCTTGGCCGAGCCACCCACAGGTGGCTCGGCCTTGGCCGAGCCACCCTGAGGTGGCTCAGCCACCGAGCCACCCTGGGGTGGCTCGACTAAGGCCGAGTCCCCGGGTGTTTGTCCGTTTCGCCATTTTTCGGTGTTTCCGGTTCTCCGTTGTTCGGATTTGATTCGGTTTGTGGTTGACTTGGTCTGAAATCGATTCGTTGACTTGATTCCAAATATGGCAGTTAATCCGCTTCTGAGTTCGAGTCCGGAATTGATCTTGATTCGATCGTTATATCACCGAGTTCGCTCTTGTTTAGATGACTCGGTGATTCCCCGAAACGTTGGTTTGATTCCGCGTGCGAGTGGATGCATTCCAATGCTTGGGTGCGATTTGTTGGCTTCGTCGCCTCGTTAACCTGCTCCGTTGCGTATGGCTTGGCTTCGGCGTTGGCGGGATAACGGTCGTGCTTGGATACGTCGCTCGATGGTCCGTTTGTTGAATTGGCGTCGTCGAGCTGTGATAAGGGACCTATAGGCAATTTTATACGCCTACAGATACCCCCTCCAAAGTATTTCAGTTTCATTCTTTTATAGAAGAGTCTAGAATACTTTGGATGTGATTGTCCCAACCTTCAGTCGGCGTAGCGGGACTTTGGAATGGCTTCTGTTCTGGATTCCTTCAATTCCTTCAGACTATTCGGTGCTTTGTTGAACGTCTGTAAGGGTTCCGGTGCTGCATTTATTGTCTGACCGTTGTTGGAATTTTGAACTTGAAGTCAATTCTTGATTTCTTGATTTTTAGCTCGAGTTGGTTGCTTCAACATAGAACTGATCATCGATTGGCGGCGGCGTCCGGCGTTTGAGCTTCATTGTGACGCGTTGTCCGGCGTCCAGGCTTCATTGCAATGTATTGTTAGACGTCCGACACAGTTTATACTCGTACGTCTGCTGGAGTATACACAGTTTAAGCTCTTAAGGTATTAGAGCGTGGCGGATACTCGAATCACGAGACCAACCCATAGAATTGATGCGTCAATGACTCGTACTTATAGAATTTTTGGCAAATTCTCAGCCATCAACGGATTTGATAAGCCTTTACCGACTACCGTTTGAGTCGGGCTAGCATGCGGATTGTTTAAGTCCGTTCCGCATGCGACGTTAAGCTAAAAGAGTTAACCCTTTTAGTGCTACGATATTGAATACGTAGACTTCGTCTTTCTCCTGTGAAAAGACTAAACAGCAACGTGTATGAGACGTTGACTTAGGATTTTTGGCAAATCCTCAGCCTTCAACGGATTTGATTAGCCTTTACCGACTACCGTTTGAGTCGGGCTAGCATGCGGATTGTTTAAATCCGTTTGCATGTAACGTTGTGCTCAGAGATTGAATTCTCTGAGACTTTGTGCTATGATGTCGAATACATAGACTTCGCCATTGTTACGGGAATAGGCTACCCGGCGACGCGTGTGAGGCGCTGACTTATCCCTACTTAGGCTTCGGGATAAAAGTACCCCAGAATCGAACTCCGGTGTCTTTTTCAATCAGAAAAAGACTAAACCGGCGACGCGTGTTAGGCGTCGACTTATCCTTTCTTAGGATTCAGGATGAACTTCCACACGCGTGTAAGGCATGGATTTCGGTGTTATTAATAACAACCTGCCACAATGTTGAATATGTGGACGAGTGTTCTTTTTTAAACGGTTAAGAACTAACCGGCGGCGCGTGTTAGGCGCAGACTTATCCTTGCTTAGGTTTCAGGATAAACTACCCCAGAATCGAACTCTGGTGTCTTTTTCAATCAGAAAAAGACTAAACCGGCAGCGCGTGTTAGGCGCAGACTTATCCCTGCTTAGGTTTCGGGATAAAATACCTATGATGAATCCAAAATTCTTGGAAAAGGATTGGTGTGGGAAGGAAGAATTTTATATTCTATTTCCAGTTGGAAAGAAGACTCGAGGTGGGATCTCCACCCCCAGAATCCGGAACGGTGAAACTGAGAGTGGGATCTCCACTCCGAGAATCGAAGAGATTCGGATAACCCTAACTGTCGGAAGGTTTGATTATCGAACTAAAGATGAATTTCTCGTTTATCGAGAGTGAATTGTGGTTTTGGTCCTAACTGTAAGAAGGTTTGACCAAGCAAGAGTTTGAGATGACCCTAACTGTAAGAAGGTTTGATCACTCGATTTGAAAGTGGACCTCTCGTTCATTGGAGGAATCGAGAAGGGATTTTGGTTTTGGTCCTAACTGTAGGAAAGTTTGACCAAATGGGAGGTTTGAGACGATCCTAACTGTAGGAAGGTTTGATCGCTCGATTTGAAAGTGGACCTCTCGTTCATTGGAGGAATCAAGAGGGGAATTTGGTTTTGGTCCTGACTGTAGGAAGGTTTGACCAAGTGGGGGGTTTAAAACGATCCTAACTGTAAGAAGGTTTGATCGCTCGATTTGGGGACCCCTCGTTCATTGAAGGAATCGAGAGGGGAATTTGGTTTTGGTCCTAACTGTAGGAAGGTTTGACCAAGCGAAAAAAAAGAGAGTAAGAGTACAAATTACTGTAAGATGTTGGTTCGTACAAATTACTCAAAGGGGGTTTCTGATGTTAAGTGATAAAGACTTAACAAAAAACGGGGTTCTGACAATTTGTCAGTGATTTCAAGAGTGTTTAGTGTTTATCACTTTATTCATAATGATCGGGTTATCCCTAAGAATATTATATTTAACATTCTTCCGGGAACTTCCCGTTACATGAATTATCGACCCCCAGCTTTCTTTATAAAACTGGGTGCACGATCGGGTTATCCTTAAGAGTACCACGCACGGCACTCTCCAGGAACTTCCCGTGGAAGGAAGGAAATAGTTTAGACTCATATACCTATTGGAGTATTAAGAAGCAGTTTATACTCGTATACTTTTTGGAGTGTCAGGAAGCAGTTTATACTCATATACCGGTCGAAATTTTGGGATACAGTTTATACTCGTGCACCCACTGGAGTTTCGCCGTTCTTGACTGGCTTTCTCTAGCGTTATGACGCCGGCTTCAACCAAGGTCTGGATACTATTCTTTAGAGTAAAGCAGGCCTTGGTAGGATGAAGGATCCTCCTGTGGTATGCGCAGTACTTCGGATCCGCGGTATTATTAGCTTCCTCCTGATTCGTGATCGGTGGTAGCTTGATCTTGTTATTTTTAAGGAGCGATTCGAAGATGGCTGGAACATCTTCGTCTTTGAAGGAGTACTCTTTTTGAGGCCTCTGATCCGAAGTCTTCTGCTGTCTCCGGGACTGCTGTTGTGACGTTTGATTGGCATCAACAGCTGCTGCAGGTGTTTTACCCTTACCACGGGAGGCGAAGTTCGAGTTCGGAGGATTTGTCATCGATCGACTCCTCTCGGCCTTCTTCCTTCGGAGGAAGCGTTCAGCTTGTTCCCCTCTGACCTTCAAGTCTTTCCATGTGTTGGATGGTGCGGTGCCTATTGCTTCCAACACGTCCAATGCGAGGTTGTTGTGGCAAGTTTGGAGGATGAACTCCTCCGTGATCGGGTCCCGGCAATTTAACGCTTTGTTCCGGAACCTTTTGACGAAGGTTTCGACTAACTCCCCGTCCTTTTATTTCTCATCGAGCAATGACCCGATGGATATCTCGGTGTCGTCGTCAAAGAAATTGGTGAGGAACATGGTCTCCATATCATCCCAGCTGCTCACGCTACCTGGCTTGAGGCGGCGGTACCAATCGAAGGCGGCTTCACGAAGAGTGCTAACGAATGACCGCACCATTAGAGGCTCATTGCCGGAGATAACACCCAGGTGCGATTTGAAATAAATCAAATGCTAAGTGGAGGAACCTTTCCCATCGAACGGCGTGAAGTTGATTAGACTAAACTTCGCCGGATAGGGGATTGAATCCCACTCCCTTGGGTATGGACAAGGAATGCCCGTTTTCTTTACCTCTTGAGCTGACATCAAGGTATTGATTTTGCTCTCGAGGCTTTTGATCTTCAAGTTTTCACCTGTATCTTCGTTGGCATCCTCATTACCACCCCCTGCGTTGATGGGAGGGTCATCGGCATTGCGAGTTTCATCCGTATCCGTATGTTCAACTTCTTGAACAACCTGATTACGACGGCTTGGTTCGCCTCGCTGGTTCCTCAGTGCCTGGATTTGCTGCTCATGCATCTCCCTCATGGTCTGCATAGCCATCTGCATCTCGAGCCTGAAGGTCTCCTGTTGTTTGGCCATAGCTTCTTCAAGCATCTTGGCCACTTGTTCCGCGCTTATCATGAATGACTCGCGGGATTCTCCTTCGCTGGATACAGTGTTGTCAGATGCAACCGCAGAGCAAGCATCCGATTCCTCATCTTCTGAAGGTGGTCTCATCTGAACCCTCCCATATGTCCTTCGTGAGATGGCTCCAGACTGTAAACGGGTTAAACGCCGAGATGCTCCCAGAATTGATTCGAGATCATCCCGTGCCAATGTCCTTTTGCTGGTCACGTTAGCGGTGACCTTTGGAAATTCTCCATCTTCAACCACCGCTCTCCTTTGTCGGGAACGCGTAGGCCTTGGCTTTGGCGTTTTAGTGCTGAGCCTTTCAAATACAGAGATTCTCTCAGGGACTGCCTTGACGCAGTTGCACTCAGAGAGTACCGCTCGAATGAGCTTCGAACAAGGACATTGCGTTTCGAGCCTTCGAGGGCTCCTCTTTCTGGATTTGCTCGTACCCCCAGCACGATAGTACAACTTGTCAATTTGATCGGAGTAACCTATCGTGTGTTGGCACGATTTCTCAGGTATAACGTTATCATCATCGGATGACAACGTTTCCTTCTGAGAGCGAATTACCTTATTTGGACTTTCGAGAGTCACTCGCCTCGAAACGTGCCTTTGTGGGCGTGAATTCTCAATAGGCTCCCGAACTTCGATGCGCAAGGTAGTGCGCTTGGGTGCCGTGAACTCCTTGTCATGTTGAGGGTTGTGTCGACCCCCAGCATGTTGATTAGTTCGGAGCTGTCTCAGTGGGCCCAAACGTTCTTGGATTGGAGATTTGCTTCGCTCCTCGAGAAGTGGACCGAGGCGCTCCAAGACTGACTTCCTTTTCTGGGATGGTCTTGCGGGATCTCCCGGAGCAGTTGTGGAAGTCATCGGCGATTTGGATTGATTCGTCGGGAGTTGAATTTTCGAAGGCTGCAGTTGTTGCTCCTTAGTCTGAATCGCCGCTTCAGACTTAGGCCTCCATACTTTGCGAGTTGGTGGCGATTTCTTGGCCACTCCATTCTGCAGCTTCCTACGGGCTTCCTCAACTCGAGCCCGTGCTTGCGCTGATAATACACGGCGCTTGTGAATGCGTTCTTCCAGCGTTGAGCGGTTCCGTTTGACACGGACCCATTCTGTTGTTGGCTGCTTGGAAGAGGCGCTATTCATCTGCTGTTGAGGCTGTTCGCCTCTTTTGCTCTTCAGATCCGTGTTGTAACGGATCCCGTCTACAGATTCTATTGCCTTTGCGATTTGTTTCGCGAGGCGCTGACATTGCCTTTGGCGGGCTCTCTTTGAGAGAGTCACTACGCCTTCGGCAATGGAGGATTTGGCCAGAGCGGATCTGACCTGGTTAGAGGTTGGGGAGATCTCACCCAATGCAGCTTCGACATCAAACGGGGCGAGATCTTCGTTGGTAGCTTCAACATCTTCGTACCAACGAAGTTTCCTCTTGGAGGAGAACTTTGGAGACTTGGACTTGCGGGAGGAGGTAGATCCGGACGAGGACGATAGGTACGCCTCGAACTTCTGTTGGTCGAACTCGTATTCGACCTCCTCCACGACCGGGATCGGGATCCACGGCTGCGACGCAACGATCTCGTCGGCGAGATCGGTGGCTCCCACTGTGGTTGCCAGATTGTTCGCGGGAAAATTTGTTGCTTCTTTCATTGACATCATTGCACTCTTACAATAACAACTTTTTGAGTTACAGAAAGAGATCCGGTCTTTTTATAAGATCCGGTTACAATAAAAATCAAAATAAAAGAAAAGAAAGATTACAACTTTTTCTCTTGTTTGTCGAACAAATCGCGAGCTCCTGTTTTACGGTCACTCGCTTTGTGGGTTCTTCGCCTGCGCCGGGGTTATTTGCCGTGGACCACCGCTAGATCCAGATCCGGGCAGATCTACGCAGTATAACGGGTATTATTCCACCAAGGGAGATAATAGCCAGAGGGATTGTTTCACCAAGGAAACAACCGCTCAATCTCGGGATCTAAGAACCAAGCTTAGATCCGGAGTATAGAAACGTAGATCTCCCGATCCGGTCCTCTCGAACTCCTGCCTTATTTGGCGTTGTCGATCGCTGAGCACCAGATCCGGATGAGCAAGTCTTCGAGTCTCCAAAGATTGAATCTTTTCTAAGTTTTGAATCTCCAATCCAGCAGGGCTTCGCCTCCTCCAAAATCCAACCCCCGAACCAAATGAGCACAAGGCCTATTTATAGGCACTCAGAACTGTGCATTTGCACAGTTCTGGGCCTAGCCACCTGTGGGTGGCTCGGCTCTTGGCCGAGCCACCCACAGGTGGCTCGGCCTTGGCCGAGCCACCTCAGGGTGGCTCGGCTTGGGCCGAGCCACCCTGGGGTGGCTCGGCTAAGGCTGAGTCCCCGGGTGTTTGTCCGTTTTGTCGTTTTCCGGTGTTTCCGGTTCTCCGTTGTTCGGATTTGATTCGGTTTGTGATTGACTTGGTCTGGAATCGATTCGTTGACTTGATTCCAAATATGGTAGTTAATCCGCTTCTGAGTTCGAGTCCGGAATTGATCTTGATTCGATCGTTATATCACCGAGTTCGCTCTTGTTTAGATGACTCGGTGATTCCCCGAAACGTTGGTTTGATTCCGCGTGCGAGTGGATGCATTCCAATGCTTGGGTGCGATTTGTTGGCTTCGTCGCCTCGTTAACCTGCTCCGTTGCGTATGGCTTGGCTTCGGCGTTGGCGGGATAACGGTCGTGCTTGGATACGTCGCTCGATGGTCCGTTTGTTGAATTGGCGTCGTCGAGCTGTGATAAGGGACCTATAGGCAATTTTATACGCCTACAGTATGGTCAGCAGGTTCAGCAATAGCAGAGACAATGGTGATGTGGTCACGTGTACCATTTTGGTTTATATAATCCCTACATTTACCCTATTTGATTCTAAGGCATCGCTATTTTATAGCCGCTCAGTTCATTGTACGACACACCATACCGTGCGATAGTTTAGATAAAGGCTAGAATATTCATACAGGTAGCATGGTGTTAATTTCTAGTAGGGAGTGTAAGAGATGTCATGTAGTAGTGTATGGTAGGGAGCTATTTGTAGACTTGTTAGTGATTGACGCTAATTGTTTGATGTTATTTTAGGGATGGATTGGCTGTAGAATTTTCGTTCTATTATCGATTACTGGTGAAAAAGCATGGTGTTCAAGATACCAAATCACCCATAGTTTGAGTTTATGAGTAGTAGCAAAGTAATGGAGTAGTCAGAGTATCGAGCAGGCATGGACAGAGTATTAGCCTGGATAGTGGTAGAGTAGAAGCTCGTAGTAGCAAGAGTTCCTTGATGTTTTCTTGACGAGTTGTCAGGTCCACCTCTAGATAGATATATAGAGTTTGTCATCGATCTAATTCTAGGATTTGCACCTATCTCAAAACTACCTTATCAAATTTTGATAGTAGATTTAGAGGAGTTGTGAAAGTAGGTCCAGGAGTATCTCGATAAGAATTTTATCAGGCTTCGTACTTCACCTTGGGGAGCACCATTAGTGTTAGTGGAAAAGCGGATGGTAGCTGGAGGATGTGTATTGACTATAGGGAGTTGAATCGGGTTACCATTAAAAATAAGTACCAAATACCCAGGATTGATATCCTTTTTAATTAACTTGATGAAGCTAGGGTGTTTTCCAAGTTGGACCTCAAGTCAGATTATCATCATCTGAAGGTAAGGGAGGAAGACATACCCAAGACCGCATTCTGCACATGGTACGGACATTATGAATTCTTGGTGATGTCGTTCGGAGTGACAAATGCTCCATCTACATTTATGAGCTTGATGAACAAGTTGTTTTCTCAGTATCTTGACTAGTTTTTGGTGGTGTTCATCGATGACATTCTCATATACTCCAAGACAAGGGAAGATCATGCAGAGAATCTACGGATTGTGTTGGAAATCCTACAGAAGGAGAAGCTTTATGGGAAATTGAACAAGTGTGAGATTAGGTTAGAGAAAGTGTACTTCTTGGAGAATGAGATTTCAGGAGCAGGTATCTTGGACCCAAAGAAGATAGATGTGGTGTTGAGATTGGATCCGCCTACATCTGTGATTGAAGTATAATGTTTCTTAGGGATGGCTAGATACTACAGGAAATTCATAAAGGATTTCGCTAAGATTGCGGGATCATTTACTAGGCTAAATTAGAAGGAGGTCAAATTTGTGTAGACTCATGAGTGTCAAGCAGCATTTGAGGAGTTGAAGAAGAAGTTAACGACAGCACCAGTTTTGATAATTTTGAGTGAGTCAGGAGGATTTATAATCCACACATATGCTTCCGATTTGGGTTTAGGATGTGTTCTTATGCATCATGGGAAGCTAGTAGCTTATCTATCTAGACAACTAAAGATGCATAAAAGAAACTACCCGTTGCATGATCTGGGGTTGGCAGCAACCATTTTTGTATTAGAGCTATGGCGGCACTATCTTCTTGGACAGAGAGTGGAGGTTTACATAGATCATAAAAGTTTAAAGTATATCTTCACTAAAAAGAAACTCAACATGAGGCATCGTAGGTGATTAGAGCTTATGGCAAATTATGATCTTGATTTGCAGTATCACCCAGGATGAGTTCTTATGGTGCTACGCAGGAAGTTTGTGGCGATGAGGCTTACCAGGTAGCGGGAGTTGTTAGCTGAATTCTGGCGATTATTTTGCCTAGAGCAGGGAGACAGTTGGCGAGTTTGCATTACAGTCAACTTTAGTAGACCGGATCAAGGCTACCCAGTTCGAGGATGCTTGGTACTAAAAAGTTAAGAAACAAGCGGAGTCTAGGGAGAGAGCTGATCTACATATACATGCAGATGGATCATTATGATTTTGTGGTAGATTGTATGTGTCTAAGGGCGATGTTAGGAGAGAGTTGCTGGAGGAGGCGCACAACTCGGTACTTTCTATTAATACAGGGGGCACAAAGATGTATCAGGACTTGAGAGAGCATTACTGATGGCCAAGAATGAAGATGGAGATAGCTCGGTTTGTGTCAAAATGCCTAGTATGTCAGCAGGTGAAGGCTGAGCATCAGAGGACCGCCGGGTTATTAGAGTCTCTTCCTATTCCCAAGTGGAAGTGGGATCATGTTATGATAGACATTGTCACCGTCCTGCTAAGGAGCCAGAAGGGAAAAAATGTCATATGTGTAGTAGAAGACCAACTCACTGAGTCAGCTTGCTTCATACCATTTCCAGTTGGACAGATGACTTAGAGTTTAGCAGAGTTGTATATGAGGGAGATAGTATGCTTGCATGGGGTACCAATTAGCATTGTGTATGAAAGGGACACACGATTTTTATCACACTTTTGGAGGAGCTTATAGCAGTTTCTTAGGACTAGACTAAGTTACAGCATGGCTTACCAACCTCAGCTAGATGGACAATCAGAGAGGACTATACAGATTCTGGAGGACTGTTGTGGGTATGCATGCTAGATTTCAAGGGCTCTTGGGAAGACCACTTATAGTTGGTGGGGTTCTCTTATAATAACAGTTATCAGGCTAGCATCCACACGGTGCCTTACGAGGCTTTATATGGGAGAAAATGTTGATCTCCTACATGTTGGGATAACTTGGGAGAGTAGCATCTACTAGGCTCTGAGATGATAGTATAGACAGTAGAGAAGGTAAAGATGATACGAGACTGCCCTAAAGTCGGCTCAAGATACGCAGAAAAGCTGGGCTGATGAGCATGTCTTCTTGAGGATATCCCCAACCAGAGAAGTTATCAGATTTGAAGCCGTGAGAAGCTCAGTCTATATTTTATCGGTCCATTCGAGATATTAGAGAAAGTAGGAGAGATGGCATGCATGCTAGCTTTGCCTCTGTCGTTGGAGGGGGTGCATGATGTGTTCCATGTATCGCAGCTTCGATGATGTGTACAAGATGAGACTCACATCCTAGACATCGCCAAGCTTCAGATTGGGACGAACCGATTATACGACGAGTGACCAATGAAGATTCTGGACAAACAGAAGAAGGTCCTCAAGAATAGGACAATCACGCTAGTCTTAGTATCTTGGGGACATCATGGACCTGGTGAGGCAACATGGGAGTGAGAGGACGATATTCGTTAGCGCTATCCACATCTCTTTGCTACAGGTAACATCTAGATCTTCTTATGTTTGGATTAAATTTCGAGGATGAAATTTCTTTTTAGGTGGGTCAGATGTAATATTCAAGCCTATGCAAGCCTAATAAATTTTACCGATTAATTTTTATGCAGAGGCCTACAATCATGTTTTCCCTGGTAAGCTTTATTCATAGACCTATCTACTTCTTAATTGATTTTCTTAGAAGGCCCATTTAGCCTTATAGCCCAAATAAATGAAAGATTTGAATGTGTGGTCTTAGCAAATTTTTATCCATCTACTTGCATTTTGCTCCTCACATCGTGGTTTTCCTATCACGCGCGCGCGCGCGCGCGCGCGCACACACACACACACACACACACATATATATATATATATATATATATATATATATATATATATATATTCCGATAACCACAAACCTAATTTTTAACAAATCAAAACTTAAAATCTCAACAACAAAAACCCTCATATCCTACAAAATCTCTAACTACCAAATCCATCATCAACAAGCATAAATTCTTTAAATGTTTTCTTTTCTCTGCCATTTTTGAAACCTCACTAAAACAAAAAAAGGAACCGAGAAAAAAGAAATCAGAGAATCAGGTACTCAAGCACAGGGAACGCATAGGGATTTCTAATTTTAGAGTTCCAATTTATTTCTCGGCAAGCATTTCTTACACTAAACTCTTTTATTTTTATAATTACCTTATCCAATTACTAGTATTCTCCTCCTAGAGTCATGATTGTAGATAGTTTTTATTACATTTTTTTACCATAATATTATATGAATAATCTTTTACTCTTTATGCGTATATTTTTTTGAGGAAAATATTTCTTTTACCGTTCATCCTAGAACTTAATTCATTAAAATTTAGATTTTTTTTTTCTTATTGGAATTGTAAGTTCTTGGTTATTCTAAGTTTTCTAAAATCACATGCGGGTGAAATTCCTTGTAGACTTTATGAATCATATCTTGCATGCTTTGAGAAAATTCCTTAGTTAACAGTTTATAATAGTCTATAATTTTTTTAAATTGGTATTAAATGTTGGCTGAGAACTCCTAACCTACACTAAAATTTTTTAATTTTCCTTCATATTTTAGGATTTATTGTATTTCTAATTAAATGACATTCAATGAGAAAATAACCTCTTCTTTTTTATGTAAATTTCCTTCTACAATAGCTTTTACCTAATTGTTGATGCTCATGAACAAACAGTCGATGAAGGTTTCCCTTAGTCGGGTGCAGCTTCGATCCTAGCGACGGTGGGGAAAAAGAAGATGATGAATGTTGGGGCCGGCTTCTCCTCCGACTTTATGCCCGATTCTAAGCGTGTTGGGTGGGCTGATAGCCTGTACATGCAAGAATCATAGGAATACGGGGCTAGTTTCCCCGTGGTACCTCCGAAGTCAAGTCAGTTGATGAACTTGGGGAGGGTTTGTTGAGAGGCCCCTGGGCCATTAAAGTTATTGCAAGGGTTTTTTCTCTTGGAATTATTAAAAAAATAAAAGGGGGGTAAAATTAAGGTGCAAGAAGAAGTAGTTAGTCCCTTTCCTTGGCCTTACCTTCCTTACCTCCTTTTATAGCCCTATTGCCTCTGGGAGTTTAACCCTCGGCTTTTGTTGACTAAGTACAGAAGGTGGTTTGAAAGATGAACAGGTAGGCCGCTGAGTCATCTTTCTTCCTCCAGGTATCGGCAGGCGACTGGGAGGAAGTCACTCGGTGTCAGGGGAGAGAAGTCCTTTCAGTGCTCTGGGTTTGTCAAAGTAGGAAGGGCGTAGGGTAGGTCGGCTGTGTGGCCATCCTTCTTTCTCCAAGTGGCGGCTGGGAATTGGGGGAGAAGTCACTTGTGTACAGAGAAGTATCATGGAAATTCTCTGGGAAATGACTTGTGAGTGGAATAGGCGGCTTGTGCAGGAGATCCTTGTCAGAGCGTATATCGTGATGGGACTGGTCAATGTTGTAGCTTCGAGTGACATTTGAAGTGGTCCTGGTCGGATCTTATCCCTTTAGTCGAGGCGGGTTGATCCGTGAGTCATCACTATAATTTGTCGACCGACAACCAAGTGAGTTTTGGGACGAGAGCGCCATTGAGATGTCCGCTCGAGGAGTCATCTTAATTGCGGAGGACCGAGTGGTCCCGCATTTCGAGTCGGTTATGATGACTCTTGGTCAAGAGAGGGCTCGCCCGCTTGACTGGGTAGTAGACTTGAACTCAGTCTGGGCTTCTGAGTTTCTTGAGCTGGTCAGGACCATGGCTTTTTGGGCCCTTATAGTCAATCTTTCGACTGTTACCATAACAATTGGCCCATTTCATTTGGAGCCGACTTTGGTTGGGTCCGAGTGAAATAAATTTACTCATGGTGTTCGAGACTCTTTAGCCAGCCGATCGTGGCTTGGAGACATTGTGCAAGACCCGCTAACTGTTAATCTTCTATTTTGGGAACCGCTTCTTCATAGGAAATGAGGCATCAGGGGTTAGAGCGGGTGGAGCTTCGCTTTGCTTATTGATTGGTGTGAGAGGCGGTCCATATCTCCAGTGATCTGTTTTAGATTCCCAAAGCGTATCTGCATTGGTTGCTCCAAGGATTGAGCCTCTTGAGTTCTCCCGCCTGCTTCCTCGGGGGCTGTAGATAGTTGCTGACACTGTTGGAAGAGTACTTCATCTCAAGAACATTTTTCCTTTGTTGGTTCTTTCATTTCTTCTCAAGAGATTTTATCATGGCCTTTCCTCAGAATGACCACGACAGGAAGCTCAGGGTTCTTTGTTTGTCTAGGTTGAGGATGACGTTAGACGAAGCAAACTGGTTGCATAATGAATATGACATTTCTCGTACGACGATAACCATAGGGGTGCCGGACAGCTCAACTCCGGTGCACATGCATGGTAAGGATCGGGTGCCTCTCCACCTGGCGCACCTATAGTGTGGTCTATGCCTACCGCTGCATCCCTTTGTAAGGGAAGTTTTTGCGGCTCTGGGGGTTTCCCCTTGCCAATTCCACCTGCACGCGATCTGCACTTTGATAGCGTTTATAGACGTCTGCTCCGAGGCAGAGGTGGTGCCTAGTATTAGCTTGTTAGGGCACGTGGTTAGTGTGGGGCCCGCTGAGGGGGACCCCCACCATTTCCTTTGCTATCAAGGTGATTTCCGCTTGGATGCCGACCTCCCAGAGTTGGACGAAGAATGGAAGAGGTTCTTCGTCTGGGTGTTCGGCGACGACAATATATTGTCCTGCTCGGGTTGGCCCAAGGTTCAGGAGAATGTTCTGGAGCCAAGGGCTCTAAGTGACCCTAAGGCCAAAGATCTCGAGAAGCTTCGGGGTCTTCTCGGTCTTCAGGAGTCCAGAGCTTTGGTCGGAGAAGAATTCCTAGAGATGGGAGAGTCCTCCTCGTCCTCCTCCAGCTCCGAAGCGACAGTCCTCCCTCCACCAATGGAGGTCTGAAGAAGAGGTGCCGACTTAGAGGAGCTGAGTTCCTCCCGAAGGCCTCTGAAGAAGATGAACAGGGGTTCTGAGGGTGACGATCTTGAGCCTTAGGAAAGAGCTTTAGGAATAGATGTCATTTTTTTTTACCGACTGAGAAGTCGTTTTGCCTTGGACTTTATTCTTTAGGAAGAGCTAAGGGCTTTTTACCGACTGAGAAGTCGTTTTGCCTTGGTTTTACCCTGAGGAGGTACCAAGGGTTTTTTCCTGACTGAGAAGTTGTTTTGCCTTAGACTTTATTCTTTAGGAAGAGCCAAGGGCTTTTTACCGACTGAGATGTTGTTTTGCCTTGGTTTTATCCTGATGAGGTACCAAGGGCTTTTTACCGACTGAGAAGTCGTTTTGCCTTGGTTTTACCCAGATGAGGTGCCAAGGGCTTTTTCCCGACTAAGAAGTCATTTTGCCTTGGTTTTACCCTGAGGAGGTATTAAGGGCTTTATTCCGACTGAGAAGTCGTTTTGCCTTGGTTTTACCCTGAGGAGGTACCAAGGGCTTTATATCGACTGAGAAGTCATTTTGCCTTGGTTTTACCCTAAGGAGGTACCAAGGGCTTTATTCTGACTGAGAAGTCGTTTTGCCTTAGACTTTATTCTTTAGGAAGAGCCAAGGGATTTTTACCGACTGAGAAGTCATTTTCCCTTGGTTTTACCCTGAGGAGGTACTAAGGGCTTTGTGTCGACTGAGAAGTTGTTTTGCCTTGGTTTTACCCTGAGGAGGTACCAAGGGCTTTAGTTCGATTGAGAAGTTGTTTTGCCTTAGTTTTACCCTAAGGAGGTACCAAGAGCTTTATTCCGACTGAGAAGTCGTTTTGCCTTGGTTTTACCCTGAGGAGGTACCAAGGTCTTTGTACAGACTAAGAAGTCGTTTTGCCTTGGTTTTACCTTAAGGAGGTACCAAGGGCTTTGTATTGATTAAGTAGTCATTTTGCCTTGGGTCTATCCTGGGGTGGCGCCAAAACTATTAACTGAGAAGTTGTCGAGCGTTGGGCCTATCCTAAGGTAGCGTCGAGGTCTTGTAATCGACCTAGGGGTCTTTTTACCTTGGTTTTACCTAGATTAGGTACCAAGGTCTTTTTACCGATAAAGTAGTCATTTTGCTTTGGGCCTATCCTGAGGTGGCGCCAAAACTGTTGACTGAGAAGTCATTGAGCATTGGGCCTATCCTGAGACGGCGTCGAGGTCTTGTAACCAACCTAGAGGTCATTTTGCCTTTGTTTTACCCAGGTTAGGTACCAAGGTCTTGTAACCGACCGATGGGTCGTTTTGCCTTGGTTTTACCCAAATTAGGTACCAAGGTCTTTGTACCGATTGAGGAGTCATTTTATCTTAGGCCTATCCTGAGGTGGCACCAAAACTATTGACTGAGAAGTCGTTGGGCGTTGGGCCTATCTTGAGGCGGCACCAAGGTCTTGTAACCGACCGAGGGGTCATTTTACCTTGGTTTTACCCAGATTAGGTACCAAGGTCTTTGTACCGACTGAGGAGTCTTTTTGCCTTGGGCCTATCCTGAGGTAGCGTCAAAACTGTTGACTGAGAAGTCATCGAGCGTTGGACCTATCCTGAGGTGGCGCCGAGGTCTTGTAACTGACCGAGGGGTCGTTTTGCCTTGGTTTTACCCAGATGAGGTACTAAGGTCTTGTAACCGACCGAGGGGTCGTTTTGCCTTGGTTTTATCTAGATTAGGTACCAATGTCTTTGTACTGACTGAAGAGTCGTTTTGCCTTAGGCCTATCCTGATGTGTTACCAAAACTATTGACTGAGAAGTCGTCGAGCATTGGGCCTATCCTGAGGCGGCGTCGATGTCTTGTAACCAACCGAGGGGTCGTTTTGCCTTGGTTTTACCCAGATTAGGTACTAAGGTCTTTGTACCGACTGAGAAGTCGTTTTGCCTTGGGTCTATCCTGAGGTGGCGTCAAAACTGTTGACTAAGAAGTCGTCGAGTGTTAGGCCTATCCTGAGGCGACACCGAGGTCTTGTAACTGACCAAGGGGTCGTTTTGCCTTGGTTTTATCCAGATTAGGTACCAAGGAATTTTATCGACTTATCCGAGGGTCCAGTTGACTAGGGGTCTTTTTATTTTTGACATTTTCATTGATTATTGGAATTTATACATGATAGGGTACAACTCATTCATATTTATCCCGTCAGGTGATGCCGACTCCATGTTTCTTGTTCGTGTGCATCTTGGAGACGGCTTCTGGCCGAGGACACAGTCACCGAGACGGAGCTTCCCTGGCTGTTTCTTTTCGCCTGTGAACCTTCCTACCTTGATGAGAGCAAGTTGTTGCTTCATTGGCTGCCCTTATTACCAAATTGAGGAACGCCTGGAATCGGGGTTTGCTCTTTCTCTTGATGGTGAGCCATTTAGCTTTTTAGGCATTGTTGAGTTGTTGGTATATTTACCATCTCATCAACCAAGGACCTGCTCGGAGGCTTTGCTGAGATCCTTGCAGGTTGACGGTGGACATGGTGATTTTTAATAGATTTTGCTTGTCCACCGTTGGTTGCTCTGTTAGGCCCGATGCTCCGTTGTTTGAGCTTTTTGGATGATGTTGCTCGACGGAGGGGGCCCAGGCAACTTTTGTGATGCGGACTTCTTGTTGGAGAGAACCTCCCATGCCAACGCTTTGTTCCCTGGAATTTGATAGGATCATATTTTTTCCTCTTGAGGTTTCCAGGGATAGCGACGGCTAGACCATCCTATAAATGGAGGAGTCTTCTTTTGCAGGAAGAGTACCAGTCACATGCTTCGACCACCAGGTTTTACTTTGACTCTGGCGGTTCTGAGCAACGACTGGGGGCTAGAGCTGTTAATCTTCCTTAGAAGACCATATGGCGAGCCCTTGAGTTTTCCACCGCAATCTCATCCTTGGTGAGGAAGGACTCTCCTTTGAAGGTGGTTATGGTCCGAATAGCCTGCTACAGACTTGATCGTTGCTCCTTGTTCGGGGGAGCCATTGCCGACAGGAGCTTGAGCGATACTGGATCTGATCATTACCCCTGGGGGTTCTATTTGCGATCCAACCTCAGGCGTCTTGGCTGTTTAGGCAGTGGGGTTTTTCATCTGTGGCGACGATTAGAAGCCTGCGCTTCATTCTCAAGCCAGACAAGCACCATAGTGGTGTGTCTTTTCTTAGGAGGGCTTTTGGGGTTCTACTTAGCAAATACTCCCTAGAAAGCTGCTAGAGCCTCCAAGGGCTACACCCATATTGGCTCCTGATAGCCATAGGCTAATCCTCCTTAGCTTGAATGATGTGATTCTAGGCTTTGTTTAGCTTGAACGGTGCAATTCCGGTGCTCTTCAAGAATGAACAATATCAGGCCCCGACTTAGAATTAGGCATTTCTTCTTAGAGAAGAAAGAGAGCCCCACGGTGGGCGCCAAACTATTGATGCTCATGAACAAACAGTTAATGAGGGTTTCCCGCAATCGGGTGCAGCTTCGATCCTGGCGACGGTGGGGAAGAAAGAGAGGATGAATGTTGGGACCGGCTTCTCCTCTGACTTTATGCTTGATTCTAAGCACGCGAGATGGGCTGATAGCCTGCACATGCAAGAATTGCAGGAATATAGCGCTAGTTTCCCCGTGGTACCTCCGATGGTCATGTCAGTTGATGAACTTGGGGAGGGTTTGTTGAGAGGCCCCTGGGCCATTGAGGTCCTTGCAGGGGTTTTTTTCTCTTGGAATTATTAAAAAAATAAAAGGGGAGTAAAATTAAGGTGCAAGAAGAAGTAGTTAGCCCCTTTCCTTGGCCTTACCTTCATTACCTCCTTTTATAGGCCCCTTGCCTCTGGGAGTTTGACCCTCGGCTTTTGTTGACTATATACAGTAGGCGGTTTGAAAGATGAATAGGTAGGCCGCTGAGTCATCTTTCTTCCTCCAGGTGTCGGCATGCGACTGGGAGGGAAGTCACTCGGTGTCAAGAGAGAGAAGTCTTCTTAGTGCTCTGGGTTTATTAGAGTAGGCAGGGCGTAGGGTAGGTCGGTTGTGTGGCCGTCCTTCTTTCTCCAGGTGGGGGCTGGGAATTGAGGAGAAGTCACTTGTGTACAGAGAAGTATCATGGTAATTCTCTGGGAAATGACTTGTGAGTGGAATAGGCGGCTTGTGTAGGAGATCCTTGTCAGAGCGTATATCTTGATGGGACTGGTCAATGCTGTAGCTTCGAGTGATATTTGAAGTGGTCCTGATTAGATCTTATCCCTTTAGTCGAGGCGGGTTGATCCGTGAGTCATCATTATAATTTGTTGACCGACAACCGAGTGAGTTTTGGGACAAGAGTGCCATCGAGACTTCCGCTCGGGGAGTCGTCTTAATTGCGGAGGACCGACTGGTCACGTGCTTTGAGTCGGTTATGATAACTTTTGGTCGAGAGATAGCTCGCCCGCTTGACTGGTCAGTAGACTTGATCTCAGTCCGAGCTTCTGAGTTTCTTGAGCCGGTCAGGACCATGGCTTTTTGGGCCCTTATAGTCAATCTTTTGACTGTTACCATAACACTAATAAAATAATAAATTATTTTTTCTAAATCAATGGTTTCTAACTAAAACTATTTTATTTCGGTCGGTATATTTTCTGTAAAATAGAAAAAATTTATTTTAAAGTTTTCTAACCTTTTTCAAGACTATAGTTATAATAGAGAGTTATAACAAAGAATAGTTGTAAATGTTTTCTATAGTCTATTTTTCACGTAGCAATGTTTGAAATTGTGGTTAGGTGACTTGGTTATTAGTCTGTAGGTTATGGGTTGAATTCCTTAACATTACATTTTTTTTAGGAAAAATTCTGAAAATAGACTTTTGCTAAATATTTAGCAAAATCGATCATTTTGCTAAACAGGCCAAAAAGAGGTCGATTTTCAAAAAAGTACCCTGAAAACATACGGGACTAGTAGTCCCGTATGTTTTCAACATACTAATTATCGATTAGAAAATATACGGGACTAGTAGTCACGTATGTTTTCTTGCATATTTTTTGTGGCTCACCAAAACGTACGGGACTACCAGTCCCGTACATTTTGCAGAGCCAATTTGCATCTGCAAGCAAATATACGAGACTAGTAGTCCCGCACAATTTACAGAGCCAATTTTCCTCTGCCAACAAATATACAGGACTACTAGTCCCGTGTATTTTGCAGAGACAATTTGCCTCTGCCCAGCAAACATACGGGACTAGTAGTCCCGTATGTTTGCTAGGCTGAGGCAAAACATGCACAAAACATGCATGACCCTCTAGCTGAGCATACAACCAAAATTTTCACCAAAATTTTCACCATAATATATCATCTAACATTGTATACATTGATAAAAGTTATAAAATTAGAACATTATAACACAAATCTAAAAAATACATATTATCACAACATAATACATCATCACAACATCACATCCAAAATTCTACCAAAATTCACATCAGCACAAAATAATTCTAAATGCATTAAGTCTAACCATACGATAATATGTAGCTTAAGTAGAATAAATCCAAATGCATCAATAAATCCATACGACAATATATAATCTACATGGAAAAACTAACAAAGGAAAAATCCACCACTCCCCTATTGTCTCGGCCTTCGCACCCACTAAGATTGTCAGCGGCCCCCTTCATCTTGAGCTTGTATATGCTCGCTCTCCGGTTGTGTGTGGGACTGTGATGGATCAGCTTGTTGTGACGGGCCAGCTTGTTGTGATGGGCCAGCTTCATCGTCGTGCATGAAAGATCCATCACGTCTACGTTGGCGCACATATGTAGTATCTTCAAGATCCACCTACTCACAACCTTCATGCCGATCCTCATGAGTTTGTTGAAAAGCTCTACAAACTCTCGCCACTATCCGCTGCAATATCGATACGTCCACAGAATCTCCTATGGCGGTAGTTATACCCTCATTTGCAATCCCCACTATATCGTCCAATGCGTCTATCTACAATTACATAAAAATATTGCTTCATATAAGAAACCAAAAGCTAACATAAAGATTAAAAAATCTATTATAATTGTCGCAATTTACTTACACATCGCCTCTCATCTAACCCTCTTGGTACATATCGAGATTGTTGGTTGTGAATCTCGATTTTGTCGACTGGAGGCGCGGTTTGGGTGATCATCCAGCATCGGGTAACCCCCTAATACCATCTTATGTAATTGACTTCCTCATTGGAGGATAAAGCGGATCGACAATAAGTTGATGTCGATCATTCCACCGAGCTATGTATGATTGATGCATGCGCTACCAGTTAATCTGATGTTCACCTTTAGACGCCTTTCTCTCTATTTGTTCGACCAATTGTGGAGCGTGCTGTGTGAGTCCAAATTATCTAAACACGTGATTGGGTACGTGCATCTCCACAATTTTGAAACAAATGAGAGGAACTCTGGACCGCCATATGCCGTGTCCCTCCATACAAATCAGCGGTAGATGATGTAGGTAAGGTGCGTATGGCTGCCACTCGAACTACAAAATAATCCATATATTAACTATTGTTTGAAATATATCGATATCTTTAAATGATTACAATTCAAATTCATACCTGAAAAATTTTCATTCGGTCGAGCTCCCCCTGTAAAAGTCTAACTGTCTAGCCGGGACCTCATTATAGGCTATAGTGACATTCCATCTGTAAGTTTTATATACGATAGATTTTTGTTCAAAAGTTTAAATGAAAAATAAAATATCAAACGAGATTAAATTCGACGAATTTTACCTGCAGCCTAGTGGAATCTGTCCATCCAACTCTCGGATCTCGCATAATCGCGGTTTCAAAACCAGTCTCTCCCATGCCCAAACTTGTAACAATGTCAAACAGCCTTTGAGCTCTTTATTTTGCATTAAAGCAACCTTTGACATTTTCGATATAGATATGCTAAAACAACACTACCTCAGGATAATGTCCCACACACGTCAAAGTCTTCGAGAAGTAGTAACCACCTATTGAAAAATCAATTGCGTTAGTCAGATTTTCTAAAATAGTAAGAAAAAATATCTTCTTATCAAAGTATAAAAGTAATAACAATTTATGACCCGTCTTACCTCAAATGTACTTTATGTTTACTTGAATCGGGAAAAAGAAGCGTCCTGATCATGTGCAAAATATATGCTCTAGCATGTTGTTGGATCATGACTTCTGATGCATCGTGTGGCAATGGGTTAGCAAAATCCTCTTTTAGCCATTTCAATCTAATATACCCTCCAGGCAAGGACTCCGGTGATAGTCCTAACAAATTATCACATACATCCCGCTAAACATGCCTATCTGTCCCCGTGACACAAGGACCATCAATGCAGAGTCCTAGGATCATTGCTACATCCTGAAGAGTAATAGTTGCCTCCCCAACACATAGATGAAAAGTGTTAGTCTCGGACCTCCACCTATCCATTAACACATTAAGCAGTGCCCAGTCGAGCTTCATCCATCGCAATTGTGAGCAAATCAGAAAACCGTCTTGGGATATTAGGGCAATGATGCGAGGATCATCAAGCAGCCAACGCATATGCCCAAGGCTATGATCAATCATAACCAGCTCTTGCCCTCTCTACACAAAAATAAAAACAAATATTAGAATATCATAATGAATAAATAATGTGAGTCTAAACTTATGACTCAAAACATAGAGCTATAGTACCTCTGTAAATGATATACTCTCTGAACGATGGCGTGGCTGATCATAGAGGACTTCATCAGAAACCGGCCCGGGGAGCATCGCGTATATACCTAAACATGTCAAGATTACCTTATTAGTTTCTACCAAATGCATAAGACCACAATAATATAATTAACAATGTAAATAGAAAATATATTACCAATTAATTGCTATAAACTTATTCTTGATGAACAACGAGACCTATTATGCCCTAATTGACTACATGTTCCGCATCTGATTCGTGATGCTCCTCCTTCTCGGTCTTGATCCATAGTACCTCTGATGTGCACAGATCGAGCTCATCCCGCTTGTCTTTTGACTTGAGGTGGTAATAAATATTCCATATAAGCGACAGGTTAATAACGAGTATCATCGGGAGGACGAAAACTCTCTTTGTAAGCCTTCCGATAATGATTTGTTGAATACCAAGCTGAGCAATACCGATCATACGGCAATCTAGCGCCACCATCCAGACTGGAACTAGCTGCTAAAACATATTGCCCATCGATCTTCGTATTGCAGCTTCAAGTTTTATTCAATCCAATTGTGTGCTTCAACTGATAGGGATTTAATTTTCTCTCTACAATGCTCATATACAAGTGAGTCAGTGGCACACCTGGCTTTCCACAATAAATTTTGTAAATTGACCTCTCCATGTTTTCTCTTAAAATTAGCTCTCATATGCCACAAGCAGTAACGATGATGATGTGGTGCACTCCACCCCTCATGCAAGGCTCGTGGAATTCCTTTCATTCGATCAGAAATAAAGGTAATAACTCTTGGACTTTAAACAGTCGGGATGTATTTGTAAATACACTAGAAAAAAAACCCTTCTAACTCGATGTATCCTCCACCTCCACAACTGTAAAAGCTATTGGAAATAGTCCATCATTTGCATCTACACCGGTCGCAACCAAGAGCACTCCTTTGTATTTGTCATATAAATGTGTTCCATTGATGCTTAGGAGCGGACGACAAAACGAGAACCCTTTGATAGCGGGCCCAAATGCCCAAAATACTAGTATGAACCTCTCCACTTCTGGCGAGACTTGCTTAGACACTATCTCATGTTCGGAACCCGGATTATTCCTCTTAATTGCTACAAGATATTGTGGAAGTTTTTGATAAGATTCTTCCTAATCTCCAAATATTTTAGTCAACGCCTTCCTTCGTGCATCATATGCTTTAGACTTGGATATAGTTATGCCTTTCATAGCACGAATCGTTGTTATTGTCTGTCCTGGAGTAAGATCAAGTTCCCGCCTAACTTCGGGCATAATTAGCTTCATTATATAAGCGAAAGTCGTTGTCGTATGATCATTAGCGATAGTCGGATTGCAACATGTATGAAGTCCGCAATAATTTGAGATCACAAATTGTTCGTTGGATATTTTTTCCTAACAGCTGCATTAAGCTTCCATGGGCATTTTAAATTTCTATCGTCTGCAGCACTTGTATAAGCGGCTTGACATTTCTCATTGAAGTAACATTTTACATGGTAGCTAGTTGCGTTAGATTTCACCGGCTTGAATTTGACCCGGTGCCTAATTGCCCATTCACGTAGAGCGAAAATTAAGCTTTCCTTATTCTCAAATAGATCTCCTTTTTTAAAAGTGATATCCTCAAGTCGATTGAAATTAGGACCAGACTCAACTAACTAAGCTTGTGAGTTATTTACCCACTCGTCATTTTCAAACTCTTCGGGTAACAGTTCTTCAAACTCTACATAATCGTTGTTCACGCAATATTCATTCATCCAACTTGCATCATCATTGTTATCTCCAGTTACGAACTGCATACTATCAAGACGTTCCTCCTCGGACTCAACATCTTCACTATCATCATCAGCATCTACATATTCGTCCTCTTCTTTTATAGAACCACCAACCAGTAAATCAACTGAAACATCATCATACGTGTTGTGAAACATGTCATTTGACGTTGCACCTGCGTCATTTTTTAAGTGCAAGGTACTTTGAGATAACGAGATTTGACTTTCAAGCATGCGAGAGAACTCTCCGTGAGCATATGAAACTTCGACAACCCCAGACTTTGGAATATTTTCAATGAACAACTCAATTGTGATTTGTTTATCTGCAAGTTGTATCATGCCATTCAATTCTTCATCAGTGGTGATCTCTACCGCAATTGTTCTTTTTTATTTATTGGACAATTACAAAAGACCTTAATAGGATTTTCGGCATGATTAATTCTAGTAACTCTGTATATTTGCTCCATCATTCCATCGAAATTGCAATTTCTAGACAACATGAACATTTTCCTAGAGCCTTCATCATATATAGGCAAATTATTCATTCCAACACTCAATTTCCCATTGAATAAGCAAAAAATCGGAATTTCATTCGCCATTTTAACTGAAGAATTAAAATTTAACTTATACAAATTAGATATTTTACAAATTGATGATCATAATTCATTATTTCCTCTAGATATACCTCTAAATATACATATTAACTAAACAAAATTGGAGAAATTTATGAAAAAAATTTGAAATTGTTACCTTGACAAAATCGGATCTCGTTGGCATCGGAGATCAAGTTCGGCGTCAGATTTGAGGGAGGAGGGGGTAAGTTAGCTTTGGGAGAGAGAGATTAGGTTTGGGAGAGATGGAGATTGGTTTGGGAGAGATGGAGATTGGGTTTGGATGTGGAAATCGGGTTTGGGAGAGATGGAGATTAGGTTTGGGTGTGGAAATCGGGTTTGGGAGAGATTTCAATGGGTTTAGGAGGGAGTGAGATGGGTTTGGGAGTGAAGGTGAAGAGATTGAGATGGGTTTAGGAGTGAAGGTGGAGAGAGAAGTTAGATTTTAAGGGGAATAGCGGAATTTAGGGCACAGAGTGTGATTTATTCGATTTTTCTATGGGACTAGTAGTCCCGTAGAAATGGCTAAGTTGGGTCTACAAAATGTACAGGACTAGTAGTCCCTGGTACGAGTCACCGTACGAGCACCCTTTGATCGTGGAATTACCAAAAGGTGGGTTGAGAAGAGGATGACAGAAACACAAGCACAATTCAGTATATGGTGAAGGAAAATACCTTCTCTAGATTATGAAGAACAAAAGATTACAATC
>BQKN01066771.1:450111-464964 GCA_022839385.1 Asparagus kiusianus
AGAAGATACACCCGTATCATGGGTCCCCCCTTTAGAAACTTGAAGTCCCATTCAAGTTAGAACTTTAGCTGAGGAAATTCTCAAGCCCCTCCATCTTTGTTGACTTCAGTCATCTTCTTCTTCCTTAATCTCTAAACTCCTTCCAAAGAAAAGGATCTCGCTAAGCTTCTTGTATTACGATCGAGTCAGGACCATACACAGGTTGCCCCTTCACTGGATCTGATTGCTATGATACCAACTTGATACGAGCCTCCGTACGAGCACCCTTTGGTCGCGGAATTACCAAAAAGTGGGTTGAGAAGAGGATGATAGAAACACAAGCACAATTCAGTATATGGCGAAGGAAAATACCTTCTCTAGATTATGAAGAACAAAAGATTACAATCTCTCCCTCACAATCTCACTAGAATCGAGAACAACCTCTCAATCCTCTCTAAACCCTAATACAAAGATTAGAATCTCTCTCTAATCTAAGATCTCATAGATCCTCACAATCTAAACCCTAATCCTTTTGATCAGGATCTCACTTAGACCTAAAACCCTTTAGATCTACATCTTGGCCTCTAACCTCCTGTTTAGAACCCTAAACAATCCTCATTTATAGGGTTTATAACATGGTGGTAATCTGGTAAATAACCAAAACCAAACCCTACTAGAATTCCTTCAAAATAGAAACCAAGTCTGCCCAGGAAATCTCGATGAGTCGACTCGTGATTACATATGAGTCGACTCATGACTGATGAGTCGACTCATAAACTGATGAGTCGACCGAGCAGAAGCTTTTGACAAAACGGCTGGGTTTCGTGAGTCAACTCATGACAGGCATGAGTCGACTCAACTCGATGAGTCGACTCAACTCGATGAGTCGACTCATGTACATGTATAAGTCGACTCACGAGCTGAAATCTGGATTCTTTAAATCTACTGCTCGCCATCTCGTTCCACGCTTCCACCTGTGCTCCGCCGTGTCGCTTCACACCACTATTCTCAAGATATCATAAAAATCACCTATCCTCAAGCTCCAATGAGGATCACTTTTCCGAAGAGAAGATACACCCGTATCATGGGTCCCCTCTTTAGAAACTTGAAGTCTCATTCAAGTTAGAACTTTAGCTGAGGAAATTCTCAAGCCCCTCCATCTTTGTTGACTTCAGTCATCTTCTTCTTCCTTAATCTCTAAACTCCTTCCAAAGAAAAGGATCTCGCTAAGCTTCTTGTATTACGATGATCGAGTCAGGACCATACACAGGTTGCCCCTTCACTGGATCTGATTGCTATGATACCAACTTGATACGAGCCACCGTGCGAGCACCCTTTGGTCGCGGAATTACCAAAAGGTGGGTTGAGAAGAGGATGACAGAAACACAAGCACAATTCAGTATATGGCGAAGGAAAATACCTTCTCTAGATTATAAAGAACAAAAGATTACAAATCTCTCCCTCACAATCTCACTAGAATCGAGAACAACCTCTCAATCCTCTCTAAACCCTAATACAAAGATTAGAATCTCTCTCTAATCTAAGATCTCATAGATCCTCACAATCTAAACCCTAATCATTTTGATCAGGATCTCACTTAGACCTAAAACCCTTTAGATCTACATCTTGGCCTCTAACCTCCTGTTTAGAACCCTAACAGTCCTTATTTATAGGGTTTATAATATGGTGGCAATCTGGTAAATAACCAAAACCAAACCCAACTAGAATTCCTTCAAAACAGAAACCAAGTCTGCCCAGGAAACCTCGATGAGTCGACTTGTGACTGCATATGAATCGACTCATGACTGATGAGTCGACTCATAAACTGATGAGTCGACCGAGCAGAAGCTTTTGACAAAACGACTCGGTTTCGTGAGTCGACTCATGACAGGCATGAGTCGACTCATGTACATGTATGAGTCGACTCACGAGCTGAAATCTAGATTTTTCGAATCTGCTGCTCGCCGTCTCGTTCCACGCTTCCACCTGTGCTCCGCCGTGTCGCTTCACACCACTATTCTCAAGATATCATGAGAATCACCTATCCTCAAGCTCCCATGAGGATCACTTTTTCGAAGAGAAGATACACCCGTATCAGTCCCGTACGTTTTGTTCAACCACGAACAGCTGCCAGAAAACATACGGGACTACTAGTCCCGTATATTTTCTAATCGCTAATTAGTGTGTTGAAAACATACGGGACTAGTAGTCCCGTATGTTTTCAAGGCACTTTTTTGAAAATCGACCTCTTTTTGGCCAACAGGCCAAAAAGAGGTCGATTTTGCTAAATATTTAGCAAAATGATCGATTTTGCTAAATATTTAGCAAATATGGTCTATTTTCAGAATTTTTCTTTTTTTTAACAAAAACTATTTGGGTTTGTTATGAACTCCAACCCAACCCGACTCAGACCCACTATCAAACCAGACCCACTTGGGTCTAAAATACATAAATACCAGACTCATTTGGATCTATAACTCAAATTACATGCATGTTTAGGCTTTTTGCTCACCAAAATTAGATTTGCAGATCTTTAGGCTATCAAACCAAACCTGTTTGACCCATTTTAACACTAAACAATAATGTTATTTATTTATTTTCCTTGTTGGCTATGATGAGCAAGGATATTGTTTGATCACTTGATACTTGTTGGATCACCTAAAGATATGCTCAATCACTTAGTGACATTTATTAGGACTGATTGTGCATGAAGACGACTTCCGTCAAAAATATGATTCATAAGCTTGTTATTACAGCATGGCTACACCCTTGACATCGATATCCCGGTATGAGGATTTTCTCTTTATTATAACTATTATTATAATAACATTGACTAGATGATGCACTCATCTTGATTGGACATGTTCTGGGTCATTATTATTTTTCATAGTTGTACGGAAGTCGTTTCACGGTAACTCTATGGTTGGTGAACAATATTTTATGTTCAGTCACTTAAAATAAACAGATAAATATGGGGTTTAATAAAGAGAAATTAGATGGAGAATATAAAATTTATATAAACAGGCTCATGCGCATTCTTGATATCTTGAGTTATATATAAGAGCTAAGGGTCAATACTTGACTTGAAGCTGTATTCTCGGGAAGGTTTATGGGAACCCAATTTATATATATAAACATATTCTTCTCTAATTCAAATAACATCTAAAATAATAATAATGTGTTTGTGTGTCGTGTGATAGACTTTATCTTAACATCTACAATTAGCATTTTATTGTCACCTTTAATTGAGATTTCATCTTTTCTTTTTACCTATCATATAAACTTACATGCGCGCAATTTTTTTCATTTTACATGCGTGTTGGGAGTTTTTTTGACTCCCCTGGGATTTGCGCACCATAAACTTAGGGAATGTTCTTTCTTCGCAGAATCGAAAAAATTTTGAGGAATAGGCTCAACAGTGGTGATCACTTTTTATTCCATCAGTTTTTCTATTTTAGTTGTTTAGGTAGTTATTTGATTCAGATTTTTTTTTCTTGAGCCACATGTGGCTTTTTCTAGACTAGGATGTAATTTTTTCTTACTCTTTTTCATTGTGAATAGTTGTGAACTTTGCAGTTGAACCCTGTCTTTTCGAAGATTTCTTTATCTATATATTTCTTTTGCTATCTTAGTTACATGCTCTATGGTGTAGTTTTGCCTATATATCTATATATAGGATGACCTAGAGGTGTGAATGTAGCTGAATGGTTGCATTACCGACTGAGTCACGTTCCAATTATTATGTTTTGAAACTGGGGTGTAACACATTCTTTGATGAGAAGTGCAACCTATGTTGCAAGCGTAATGTTAAAGTTAGATAATTCATTATTAGAATGCAATCTACATTGAACTTCTAAGTTTTAGTTGAGGAAATTAATTTTAACAAAAGACTTATAGCTGAGCCAAATTAATACATGAAAATAGCAAAATAGTACATGAAAATATCAAAGTAGTACATGATTTTTTTAGATCATTGCTTTTGATCTAACCATTGTAAATAAATTTCTAGTCCATGATGCTCGATAATACTCTCCTTACCCATATTGGGCACAGTCCTACAGTGACCAACTTCTTGTGCATGAGTTAAGAGATCATTCTTGCTCCACTTTATGTTAGGAATATCCACGTAATAGGGACACTTCTACGACCCGTTTTGGTCTCTAGCTCCTAGTGCATTAGCTCATTGCATTATTTCTGCTAATTTAATTAATTCATACATCTCATCACGCTTTCAATCTTCATATATATAGGAAATCCATTCGTAAAAAGTGGGTAGTTTTCGAGCACGCTGAGATTAAAAAGGAAAAGTAATTTCACATTAGAAAAAAATAGATATTTTTGGTTTTTTATTTCAAAATTCATACCTTTGATTTTGGTGCAGATGAAAATTCACTAATATCTTTACATTTTTAATCGTGTTTTTCCCCTCCTTAAGGGGACTCTTCTTAACTTGACAACTTTTTGGTTCATGGCAAGTTCAGGATATAAGAATTCTATAACATCAATTTCTACCAAACTAGCCATTAAACTAGTCTTTTTTTATATGAGTTGCGCTTTTCTATAAAATGTGCATACCCAGCCAAACAAAAGAAAAAGATAACAACATATTTTCGATAAGGCTCATTTTCTTGTTTTGAACCAAACAAAAAAAGAGCAAGAAACAAGAAAAAATTATTCTTTTTGAGTTCTATAAACTTTTCTATACTTTTTTTAAGAAATATAAGGAAATAAATTTTTTTTGTACATTTCCTTTTCATTTTTTTTTAGAAATTGAACCAAACATCCACTAGGACTTAATCAACATTTTGTCGTAAAAAATTTGTCCAATAACCGGGATCCAGGTTGTTCTAAGCCCCACGTCAGACTAGTCCTAAGAACAACCAAACCCTCTACATCGTTGATTGCAGAGAAAATTTTTATTTTAGTTCAACACCAACAATATCTCTTCATGTTGTGAACTCTAAGAATGATATTGTTTAACTGAAATTAAATTCTCAAAGAATGAAATTATTTTTAAAAAATTCCTCAACCATTTAAGAGAATTAAAAACATATTATTTTTATAAGGAGAATTACAACTTTCATTAATTTTATAAGGCTACTAAATCACCGCTTCCATTATTTGCATCAATTAGACATATAATATTTATGTTGAAAAGTGTCACTCGGGTGTACTGGTGGTAAACGATCGAATCGAATCGGATACTAAAGTGTTCGTATTTATATTTGTTTAAAATTATCAAATTCGAATACCGACTCTATATTTGTATATCTAATTTTTCAAATTCGAACTCGGATATTTGGTATTTAATAAATATTCATGAATATTCACGAATACTTATCGAATATCAAAGTATATTTATTCCACTAAACAATTTAATTTTCAAGTAATATTAAAATTTATAAATAAAAATTATTCCTTCATAATATGTGATGTATATATATTTAAATCAAATTTTTAATTTGAAACTGATTTAAGATTATTTAAGTCTTAAAATTAATATATAAAACTAAAGTAGAAATGGTAAATAAATTAAAATATGACATTATATGTGCAATAATACAAATAATAAGTTGTGATCAAATTTTAAACGAATATTTAATAGACAAACGAATCGAATATACATCGGGTTAAATTCTATTCGTTAGTAAACTCGAATACTGAAAAATATTTGTTTAGTGATAAATGAACTATTGAATCGAATATGACCGAATAGTTATTCGAACAATTATCGAGCTATTTGTTAATTATTTGGTTCATTTCCACCCCTACTTGGGTGAGCACATTTAAGTCACACCGAATTACCTGAGTGAACCGTCAGCACTTTAGCAGTTCGGTACGGTTTGAGACCATAATTATAATTGTGAGTTGCATTCGGGTTACATGGTTTTTTAAATTATAACCATATTGTCATATCTAAGCGTTTGGCAAACGTGGCGTTTTTGTTGTTTCTGTTTTTGTTTTCAACAAAAATAATAAAACACGTTTGGCAACCGGGGCGTTTTTTTGACTTGACCCTTTACAAAATCCAAAAAATAAACATTTTTCTCAAAACACCAAAAAGGTGTTTTGAGATTTCGTTTTTTCATCTAAGCCGCTGCCGCCCGTCGCCGCTTGTCGGTCGTCCGGCCGCCGCCCGCCCGCCTGCCACGCGCCACCGCTCGTCTGCCGGCCGGCCGTCGTCCGGCCGTCGACGGTTGTCATCCGCCCGTCGGCCGGTCGCCAGTGACTTGCCACCTGGCCACCCGTCGCCCGCCACCCGCCGTCGCCCGCCGCCCACCGACGGTCGCCCACCAAGGGTTGTCATCCGCCCGTCGCCGGCCACCCGCCACCGCCGTTTTATAAATAATAAGTATAAATGGTGTTTTCAAAACATGTTTGAAAAAAAACATGGCATAGTGTTTTTCTAAAAAACACAACAAAAACAAACACATCTACCAAACACATCGTTTAATTATCCATCAGTCACTTTTAATCGACACGTGCCAATAGAGTGAGAATACCCATCCTCTTCCTCTGTCTCTGTTTATGCTTTCTTGGAGAAAATATAGCGTCATACTAAGAGCCCGTTTGGATAATGGAAGTATTAGAAGTAAGAAGTAGGTTATGGAAGTAACTTCCAAAACTATGAAATAGGATGTAGCGGAAATAGCATTTTTTTTGTTTGTTTCATATATTTTTAGAAGTAATGGAAGTAGAACTTTCCTCTTCATTTACTTTTTTTGTTTGGATATATTTGAAAATATTACTAGGAAGTAATTAATACATGTTGCTTCTATTTTATTCTTGTTTAGATTGTCATTGAAATAGAAATAGAGTTGTTGTTGCCATCAATTGAAGAGACCAATATTCATAATTGATTTGCTTGATATATAATAAAATTAATCTTCCCATTTTCGCATCAAGGGGTATGACACGGAGATATATAATAAAATTAATCTTTTCATTTTAAAAATATAGTATTTTTTGAAGGATGAATAAGAATCATACACGAGAAAAGAAATATGGAGAAACTATTCACATTAATTTCTTTTTTTCTCACTTGAAAAACATGTGAATAGTGCTAAACAAATATAACCTTTAAACATCTGCATCTCTCTGGAAAACTATGAAAGAAGAACAAAAGAACTCTCAACTCGCCGCGCATCATCTCATGAGAATCTTGTTATTGGATACATTAGATTAAAACTATTGCAATCATACCGTAAATTACAAATAACATTAGTCCTTAAGAACTATAAAAAGACATTAAAAATGAGATACTTGCTCGAGCACTGCTTCAGCAGCATGAGCATAAATATACACAAACTTAGCCAAGGCCTGTCCCTGCTACTTCCTTGCGAGGTGCATCAGCCTTGATTCTGGCTGGTCTAAGGATCCGATCAATCAACCCATACTTCAGGGCTTCCTGCGCATTGAACCTCTTCATTCGACTCAAGTCTTTGTGGATCTGTAATGCATCACAAACAAATTGAACAAATGAGAATATTGACAATATTAATGGCATATGAAATAACAAACTATGCAAAAATTGTGCAACATTGAGAGAGCATTCCCAAAAATGTGAGCCCGTTAGTTTTCACCAGCGTTTTTTTCCGGTGGACCCCGTCTTATATAACTTCCGTCGTATTTCGGAGCTTCGATGACGGAAAAAATTTAAGGAAATGGAGTTAACACGTAGGCACCACATCATTATTTAAGGAAATAGCGGAAGTAAATTTTCAAGAGAAACAAACATATATTTTTGTCTAGAAGTAGCAAACGTACTCTCTACTTCCTTTATTTCTGCTATTTCACAATTACTTTCATGCAAACAAGCAGGCCCTAAAGGAAGTTATAAAGTGAATGTCATCCGGAAAAAAAATTATAGAAATTAACTGCATTGCCTTCGTTCAAATAAATGTTATAAAATCATTCTTCATAGAAGCATTACTGGAAGAATTCAATTACAATTTCAAAATAGCATTCTTTACACGAATCATGTCATAAAAATCAATCTTTATTGTAGTACCCGATCACTTTTGACATGGTTTGAATTTGAGACATGTTTACTATTTATATATATTTCAAGTCTTGGACTATGTAACTACATTATGCATATTAATTGATTTTAGTTGTTTGCCATTAAAAGTGTTGGGAGAGAGATCAATAGATAAAAGTAATATCATTAGATAAAAGTGTATTATTTATGCATGTTGAATAATCCAATAGAAGTCGTCGTAGTTGTGACATAGTGTGAATGGAACCAAAGACGAGCCCCAACCCGATAAAACCGACCGGACCGCACCAAAACAGTTCGGTGCGGTTTCAAAACTCAAGTCGATCGTTCCGGTTTGGGCAATTTCTTAAGGGGCCGTTTGGTTGGTTTCCTAAAAACCAAGAAAATGAAATCGGTACAAGAAAACCAATAAAATAATATTTTATTCATTTCCATCCTTAAAGCTCACCCACAACATCTAATAAAATAATATTTTTATCCTCCAACTCATCTCATTTCATCTTAAGGGCATGTTTGGTTATTTCCTAAAAACTAAGAAATGGAAATGGAAATGGTGAAAATCTCAAAAAGTATTATTTCCTCCATTTCCATCCCTAAAACTCACCCACAACATTCAATAAAATATTATTTTCATCCAACAACTCATCCACATTATCTAATAAAATATTATTTTCATCTAACCACTCATCCATCATATCTAATAAAATATTATTTTCATCTAACAACTCATCCATCACATATAATAAAATATTATTTTCATCTAAACATCACTCAACTCATCTCTTCTCATCATTTCAAATCACTCACATCATCCAATAAAATATTATAACAATTCACCTCATCTCATTAACATTTTATTTCTTTGTTTTCATCCCAAAAAGTTATGAAAACACTTTTCTTAATCTTGGATCACATCACCCAATAATACAATGACAACTCATCTCATCAATGACAACTCATCTCATCTCATCTCATTTCTTATTTTTAAAAATGAACCAAACAAAAAAAAACAACAAACTACATGAAATATGTTTCTTATAATTCATTTCCTTATTTTTTTCGCTAACCAAACAACATCAAAACTAGTTTTCTTAAAAAATCACTCACATCATCCAATAATAATATGACAACTAACATCATTTCATCTCCATTTTTTTGATTTCCTTCTTTTTTTAGCCAACCAAACACTCCCAAACCAATTCTTCATTTTAATAGTTTTCCATTTCTTTGATTTCCCTCTTTTTTTAGTAAAACAAACAGTTCTTACCTTTAAAAATAAACTAAACACAAGAAATGTGTCACATCATCCAACTCGTCATATCTTATCTTATCTCATTTTTAAAAATCACACACATCATCCAATAATATTGTGACAACTCATCTCATCTCATTAAACATTTCCTTCCATCAATTTCCCCAAAAAAAGCAAGAAATTAATTTCCTTAATTATGTGTCATATCATCCAATAATATACATCCAACTCATCTCATCTCATCTATTTTCTTATTTTTAAAAATGAACCAAACAGAAACAACCTCAAAACATCATCCAATAATATACCTCCAATTTATTTCCTTATTTTTTTAACCAACTAAACAACCTCAAAACAAGTTTTTTTAAAAAATCACTCGCATCATCCAATAATAAGGTGACAATTCATCTCATCTCGTCTCCTATTCTATAGTTTTCTTCTTTTTTAAGCCAACCAAACAAATAGGTTTCATATTCTTTGATTTCCTTTTTTTTTTTGCGAAACGAACAACCTCTAAAACCGAACCAATCGCCAGAATGCTCACCCCGAGTCAACGCAGTGACTTAGTTTTCTCTCACGCATTCAGCTGCTGCCTAATATTATTCCACCTTTTATTTTAGTGAACTTCTTGTACCGATGCAAATGCAAAGAACAAACCTAAAGTTGCATCTGGGGTAACTGAAATGATTCTGCAACAGTGAGATCACCGATTGAAAATCACTAGTACAATGAAATAACTGCAGTGAAGTCATGGAGATAAATTTCACTTGCCCTCACATTTGCCAGGTTCAGAAACTAGGATACATTATGTAACTACTTACAGCAATAGTTTCAAAACTCCCACTTAGCACGCCCAACAAAAACAATCACAAAGGCCCAGCAAGAGCTTGAAACTAAAACTAGACTTTCACAGAATCACAGGTTACTACAAATGTATCAATGTACAAACAGTTGCATTATGTATATGCTCACTTGAAACAAAGCACATACAAACAGTTGCAACTCGGTCAGGATCGCCATTCATAATCTTTTGCGAAAAACGACAAGAATTTAACCAATTTGAGGGAGAGCTACTATCCGGATGAGAATGACATGGCTTTGCGTAAGTCGAGGGATTTCAAAGCTGATTGCGGAAACTGAGTTCCTTCAGGAACCCAGAAACCACCTTCACGAGGAAGCAGTATCTTTTTACTAGTTTCCTTCTCATCGCTGTTAGTCTTTGGAGGTGTGTCCTCTTTCTTTCTTTTCACAAACTCAAAGAACTCTGCGACTTGCTGCGCATACCTGAACAAAGTATGATTAAGAAACATTAGAAAATAATAAAAGCCGGACGGCTACATTCGTGTGACAATTAGCACCAAGTTAATCATATCTCCAATTTACTGTATGAATACATCAACAAAAGTTAGATGAAAAGAAAGACCCCACATGATAACAAAAGCCGGACAGCTACAACCGTGTGACAATTAGCGCCAAGTAAGTCATATCTCCAATTTACTATATGAATACATCAACAAAAGTTAGATGAAAAGACCCCACATGATAATGTTAATGATCCGGCTGCAAGACTTTCTAGGTATGGAAATATATCGAAGTTGCTCTAGTTCCACACACTTTAATAACATGTAACAATTTCGAGTAAGAAGAGAAATTGAAAACATAAAACATTGCATGATTCAAAGGAAGTGACAGATAAGGCAATCTTAAACAAAGTGTTGAGTTAACTAAGAACATGTCCGAGCATGACAAACAAGAAATCATCGCAGTGTATATGGTAGGTCCATGATATTGTTCAAATCGAATGTTCTCTTTATTTGTAATGCAATCTGTTGAGTTTACAAGCTAATGACAACTTGAACAGTAAAACAGGGACTCATAATGTTGGTCAGCATAAGTTGTTCTTGCATTTTTTTCATTAACTGAATTAATGAAATGTCAAGTCTAGTTCCCACTAAATGTGGGAATCAACTATAGCTACTTAAATTACAAGTTCATTAGATACTAGGAATCCCTCATCACTAGCATAGAGTTCAATCTTCATCAGTTCGTAACCTTAATACCTAACCCTTTTGATACTAGCTTAGGCATATTCCACCATACCTGACAATTTCCCAGTAGAGGAAAATTTTATAAAATTACATCACTTCAGAAACATGAAACCCTTGTGCACTATATTCCTAGGTCATCTAACTCCAAATTTACCCAGATGACCTAGAATTTGCACATATCAATCTCATCCTTATTGTGTTGAGTCAGAACCTACTAGACACTATTGATTAGTAAAGAATCATCATATGATGGTTGAGAAAGAAAACAACAAGACGTGTAGCACCAACCAATTACAATGCACAAGCATAGTGTTACAAAACTGGTAGATTAAAAAAATACTGAAAATGCCTATACCAGGCTCATTTCATAGAATATTACAATTAGCTAGTTAATTAAAAACATTGTGCAGTGGTAAAGCCACATATTTAATGCTACTATAGTTATTAAGAATGCTTCATAAAACAGAAACAGGAAGAGTGCCATCCAAAGCTGTGGCCAAAAAAAACTAATAATATAGCAGCAGGGCGGAGGAAAGGACTTAGCAGATCACAGCAGAACCACATAAGGCTATAGATAAACCCCAACTTTTTAAGCTATAAATGAAAAATGTTTCAGGCTTATTGGAGCTTACTCCCTCTTGGCTTCAATATCTTTGCTGAAATCAATATTGGGTTCGCAATCCAATACCAAAGCAGGAACCTGATCATAAAAATACTAACTTGAGCATGATGTCATGCAATAGTAGGAAGGTCGTGTGAGAAAGGTAAGTTGGGAAAATTACCTTTTGGATACTTGAATGCAAATGATTTCCTTGTAGGTAAAATACACGGTCTCTTATACCAGGATGTAAGGTGTTATCCATATGCATCGGCAATTGACTAAAAGACAATACCCCATGATTTCCACTTTGAAATGGGAGAAGCCAGCTCTCATGTTTTTCATGCAAACCTTTCAAATAATCAAGGCTCACACCACCTTCCTCAGCCCTTTTGCGCATCATCATTCTCTTATGGCAAGTGTCTGGGCTAGCTCTTAGGTAAATGAAACCATCAGGTATAAGCCCTGGCAAGGTTGACACAACAGGGTCAAACCATGAATCATAGATGCTAATTTCCATCTCATTCATCCATTTAGCTTCATGAACTGCTCGCACAAAGACCTAAAATGAAAAATTCAGCGTTCAAAATTTGAGGATACCAAACTAAGGTATATGAGAAACCATGTTTAGTTAGAAGTTTAAAATATTGCTAATGCCCACCATTCTATCACTGAAAACACTTCTCTCCATTAACCGGATGGGTTTAATTCCAGCAGCAGATTCTCGTTCTTGCATGACCCTGGTGACAAACACGTAATTCTGGAAGGTGTAGGCATACCTTTGTGGCTCAGCATAAAAAGCATCTAGTATGTTGAAGTGATCAGGACCTATATCTTGCCATTTGTTGATAGGCTCAGGCACTATTTCTACAAGATCACGCAACTCAAGTGTTTCATTAGCAATTCGTTGCAGGAAAGTAGTCTTTCCAACACTAATATTTCCCTCGACACAAAATGTCAGCCTTTTCTGTGGCACAGGTCTCATCTCAGAGCTGTTGTCTTCTTTCAACTCTTCATCCACGCTCTCTTTTATGAAATAGGTGATACTCTCCGCATGGTTTTTATGGAGGATTCCTACTGAACTCTTTAAGAATTCAACCATCTTCTGGCTTGACTTTCCAAAAAACTAAGTGGCGCACAGAAAAGAAAATATATATATTAGCATCATACTGGCACATCTCATCATTAAAAAAATAAAAACAGCAACAAACCACTGTACTCAAATTGCTTCATGGACTCTCCAATCAACCAGCAAGAATTTTATTTCAGATATAAAGCAAACAAGCTTTGAACTAACACAAAATTATAAGAAGTACAGGAAGAAATATATAACCCAGGCTACTACCTACAGAATAAAAAATCTTTACCACCAACTATTAGCATTAGAATAATAGAAAACCTTAATAGATGAACAAAAATTCCACTACGCAACTTTGTCTAAAATCCCATAAAATGATAAAGGCCATAGGCCTATTTCACTTAATATAGCCTCATAGCCAGAGTTATCTCTTACTGAGCTGCAAATTACTCATGTTATTTAGAATTATCTGCGAGTTTGGCATTCTGTATTAGAAGAAGAACCTAACGTCAGTGTGGACCTTTATATTGGAAGAGCAAATGAATTTAATTTTTCTGGTATTACATGCGAGCTACAAGCAGTAAGACTTATTACCTAACACAAGCAAAAAAACTTTATTTATTTATTTATTTATTTATTTATTTATCTGAGGAAAACAGAATAGCATCTGGTCAAATGAGATAGCCCAAAATTTGATAAAACTATTCACTAATACAGCTAACATGCTTACATCAGACTCCCAAAAGTCCAAGCAAAACTCATGCATTTCTCAAAGGCAGTAAATTTGACTACAAGTCCAAACAAGACATACTATCATATTCTTAACACACCAAATAAAAAATCTTACAGAGAAACTTAATATGGAAACTCCAAGTTATGCAACTTAAAAAAAAAAGATGAATTTATCCTGATACATCACTTTTCTCCTCTCAATACACCCGAACAAGTCATGTATAATTATTTGACTTACTTATACATGTTATGACCACATATTCTTAAAATTAACTAGTCAACAGACCCCATAAGAAGCATGTAAATGCATTTTTCTCTGATACCAAATAATCATGTCAATTAACATAAACCCAACAAAGTGACTTAAGTACGTAAGTAATTGTACTGTGAAGTTTAACAAATGCTCGAATTTCCAACTCATTTGGATGAGCCCCCACAAAATTCATACTGCAATATACGACTGTTTTAGTCTTTCCCCCTATCTCATTCAGCACAAGCTAAAGGTAGCTATTTTATTTCGCATGAATTATGACAAAACTATCCATGATCTAAAAACATATTAAGCAGAAAAACCACATACCTTATCTCTATACAGCTGCTTGAGCTGAGCAACCTCAGCAAAACCCTTGTCCACCAACTTCCTCAGATTCCTCGGTCCAACACCCGGAATCGTCAAAAGATCCGCATTTGCGGCCACCACGGCCTTTTGCCTTCTCTGAATAGCCCTACTGCTACTATTCTCTGCCAACTCCGGCTTCTTCTCATTCAAACCCTCATCATTCTCCTCCTCAGTTTTACTCTCCCCATCCCCATTCCCCTTCTTCTCTTCATAACTAACTCCATCCAAGATTCCACCTTTATTCTGACTCCTCAACCCTTTAGTCGCCCTGAACCCCCTCCAAGTGGAAAATGGTCGGAACGGCGGGGCCCACCGCCGGTTCAGAGGGGCGGAACCACAGCGACAGGTGACAAGATGAAGGTTAGGGTTTGGGGGGCTGAGATGGAAGGAAACGGGCATGGAGAACGAGAAATTAGGGTTAGGGTTTCGTTTTTTGGTGGTTTTAAGCCATGAAGAGGTTGAGAGAACGGGGCAGGGGTTTGTAGTTGCGGCGGTGGCGCGAAAGAGCTTTTGCATAGCTGATGGTGATGGTGGTCATCAAGATTTGC
>BQKN01066771.1:494220-513059 GCA_022839385.1 Asparagus kiusianus
TATTATTATTATTATTATTATTATTATTATTATTATTATTATTATTAATATTATTATTTTACTATAAAATGAGCCAGATTCCTTTTGAGTTAAAATCTACAAACATGGATTATTACATTTGTCATAAATTTTATTTAAATAATTTTAAAAATTTTATGAAATAGATTTGTGTGTAAAATTAGGATCAATATACTTTATACTTGCATACACAACATTATTTTTTTTAAATTTGTATATATCAAACTTCATGTAACATATTTGTTTATCGGATTAAATCATCGATCTGTAATTTGTTTATCCTAGTCATTAAATGTAGTGCTAAGTTTAAAAAAAATACAATAGTATATTATTGATGTGTTAATAAAAATATAACAAAATACTTAATATTATTTATACATCTGCAATGTGTTTATCCTAGTCATTAAATGTAGTATTAAGTTTAAAAAATACAATAATATATTGTTTATGTGTTAATAAAAATATAACAAAATACTTAATATTAAGATGGTTTGTACAAGCTCAGCACATAGCACATACTTTTCACAAGACAGCAAGACATCTTAATTATTGATGGACTTAAAATAAAAAAATAAAGTCTAAAGATTAATAATGACTCTAGTATAGTTTTATATGACAAAATTATTCACATAAGCATATTAAAATTTTTGCATGAAAATCTATTCTAAAGATTTATAATATTACTCAAAAAATTAAGTTTTACTATAAAATATTCAAAAAATATTATCCTTTATTCCTTTTTCCATATTTAATTGAGCCGATATCAATCATTCTCCACTTTTATCTTTTTTCCTAGGATATTTTACAATAGTGTCTTGATCGTCTATATTAATTGTGTTATCAGGTTAGTATTTAATGAAGAGCAAAAAACAAGACAAGAGTCCAAAAATATATTAGTATATACTTGGATCAATCAAATTATATTATCATTCATAATTGATATATGTGACACCCATATTTTCATACATGTCAGCAGTCCTAGGTGAACTCAGAGATGTCAAACCTATCATGCATCCACATTGTACAACAACAAGTTTCACCAATCATAGCAATATCCTCTATAAACAAGGATAAAGTGCATGTACAAACAAACATGAAGAAGAAAATAAATACAATAGACATGATATAGAAATATAAATCTCATAAATGAACTCATATCTCAACCAACAAGTCTGAAATACATCTGATGACTGAAAGAAAATGTATAATCATAAACTAAATAGGAATCGTACTAAGGCTCATAGCCTTTACAATAAGAAAATAAACTCTAATGTCTGAATATGAAAGCCAACCAAAGTGGAGTCTCACTACTAAAACTGAACGACGATGACTATGTTGGAAGACCATCAACCTGTGGCTCTCCGAAGCTCTGAACTATTTGAAAAGAAATTTAAAACAAAAAGAGCAATAACAAAAGCGTCACAGCGCTAAAGCAAGATCACCTCCATCCGTCCTTAGGGGAAAGGCTGCTAGATATAGTAGAGTCTCTATATATTAAGCATAGTCTACCTATATTATTTTTCTCATATCTAATGGTATTAATATTTAGAAATCTATAACATGAGACGTAGTACGTCGAGCGAAATATTCCAAATAAGAAAACCCTCATGTATCATATGTCTCAGACTATAGATACCTAAATATTAATACTAAACTATAAAAAGAAACATCACTAGAAAATAAAACACCATAATGGACATCAACATATAATTCTCATGTACTCACAAGAGTAAGGTATCTCGGTCATATATATATTTAGCAGTGTGACATAAACACTTTTAGTATCCACTAAAACTCAGGCTATCAAATAATTGTTTCATTTCAACTCTTTGCAAGACTTTGATTGCATCGCATTATCATGCAACACGGACTACCCTGTAGGTATCCTAAAACAATGTATATGGATCATTAGTCTTATCGTGATCTTAGTACGTAATATGAGTGCAAGACGGTCTACTATATATGTATCCTAAAAGATGGCTCACAAGCCTCATCGCACCCTCGTGCGGACGGACTGCTAGATAAATCATCCAAACCAGACTTAATGGCCTGTACAAATAGAATATCGACGCACTACCCCACATACTACTGAGCTAAGCCCATTAACGATATGCATCATGTGTATAAACTGTATAAATCTGGCATATCGATGTACTATCTTATATAGTACTAAGCTGAGCCCATTAACGATATCTGACATGTGTTTAAACTACTCCAACTCAAGTAATCACTCAACACTTGTCAAATCCCCTTTGGGATACTCATGTGTGTGCCGCAACACTATTTATATATATTCATGTCTATATGTAAGCGATCGCATCTCAAAACAATGCAATAAAAAATTTAGGAAAAAGTCTTAGTAGTTGACTACTAACCTTAGTAATCGACTATAATGAGTCCATCCAGACTCTGCAATACATGAATCAGTATTAATAGTCGACTACACTGTACATTAGTTGACTACTCTGTAATCAGATAGTTTTTGTAAAACCAAATTGGACATTAGTAGTCGACTACTACTCTTAGAAGTCGACTACTAAGCAGAAACAATGCACACATCCGTGCACAAACATTAATATTTGTCGAATTCACACACCATAAATTTAAAACAAATGCTTGAACTTGTTTTTATGCAACATAGCTATCTAAAATATGAATATTAAATATTTAAATCCTTCAAATTAGGGTTTAACCATCTAATTAACCATTTTTATCATTTAGTTCTTATATAAACCATATAATTTATCCACACATGATGAAAGCTACTTTAACAGATGTTAAATTTCATATAAACATATTTATCTAATTTAGGTATTACCAAACCTAGGGTTTCAGCATGATTAATTAACAAGAAACTTCAAATAAAGGTCGAACTAGGGTTTAAACATGTCCTAAGCATGATTTATATGTTAAAAACTAAATTAGAAACAACCCTAGTGATCATGATCATGCTTCTATCATAAATAGCAAAAAAACCATGTAGATCTAATTTTTTACTATTAATATTAAAATTCTAATCTTTTTTACATTAGATTAAGATCTAAACATGTACAACATCGATTTAAACATCTTAAATCATTCATTAACTAAGGGTGTAGGTTTGGATGTAAGTGATCTTGCCTGAAACGTCGTGTCGAGCCTCTAAACACGTACGCAAGATCCTTCCTCTCACAAAAACACGCGATCTCACCCTCCGCTCAACAATTTGCCATGAATCTCCTTGAGGAATGCCATGAACAAGCTCCAGGGTTTGAGGGGAGATGGTGGCTGGTAATTCACGTGGAAAATCTTAGGAAAAAGGGTCCAAACATGTTTATATACTTATGGTTAAATCTGGGTTCGAATATAAACCAAAACTAACCCAAAACCCATAAGAAAACTGGAAATCAGCCCGATTAGTCGACTACTAATATTAGTAGTCGACTACTAAGACTCAAATCAGTCTGTTTGGAAAAAAAGTCTTCTATATTTTAACTGTAACTTTTACATCCGACCTCTGATTGAGGTGATCTAAGATTTGTTAGAAAGCTGATGAAGAGACATATAACTTTCATCTTTTGGGTTTTCCTAGATTCTAACTGTATCAGTATAAAAAATATATAAGCTTATAAATGGTCATTATTTCCAGATTTCTTCTTCGTGCATGTTTTGTGCATTTGCACTCATATATCCACACATATACATTGAATTGATCTCAAATCAATTCCTAGCATACTAAAACATCAAAATATATTATTTATCATATATAACATATTCATTATTATTTATCACAAAATATTCAAAATTTTGGGGTTTTACATTCTTCCTCCCTTAAGAGAATTTCGTCCCCAAAATTCTGCAAATGTATTACAGAAGTATCTACACTTAACAGTCTAAAATATGAGTTCTCTCACTTAACCCCTAACTAAGAGAAACTAGTACGTTAGGCGAAAAATCCAAACAAGAAACCCCACATATATATACCATGTGTTACAAGTGATTCGGAGTTAAGTATTAATACCCCTATTCTAGTGTTAAATATAAACATGTCCACATAGACAATCATGTGTATAAGTAAAGCATAATTAAATTAACCAAATTACCTACTTAAACAAGTGCGGGTAGTTACGACGCATGTTCTCCTCGCGCTCCCAAGAAGCCTCCTCAGTCTCGCTTCGGTTCCACTAAACTTTCACTAAGGGAATCACCTTATTTCTTAGTTTCTTGTCCTCCCTTGCAAGGATGCAAACCAGTACCTCAATGGTGGATAAATCTGTCTGAATCTCTATCTTAGGTGTATCAATCACCCTCTGCTACTTCTCATCATGCAGGTGCTTCTTGAGCATCGACACATGAAATACATCGTGTACACTTAACATCGATGCTGGAAGATCTAATCTATATAACACTACTCCAACACGCTCTATAATCCTGAATGGTCCAACATATCTTAGGGTAAGTTTTTCCCGTTTGCCGAATTGCTGAACGCCCTCTATTGGCGATACCTTCAACATGACAAAATCTCTAATATGAAACTCCAAAAGTTGTCATCTCTGATCCGCGTAGCTCTTTTGCTGACTCTGAGTGGTAAGAATACACTCTCTAATCAATACTACCTTCTCAGTAGTCTACCTCACAAGATCCGGTCTAAGTAACAAGCTATCATTCGGCTCCACCCAACAAATCGGAGATCTACAGGGTCTCCCGTACAATGCCTCATACGGGGCCATACCAATCGTTGCTTGATAACTATTGTTATAAGCAAACTCGATCAAGGGAATATGATCCTCCCAGCTGTCTTGGAAGTCTAAAATGCAAACCCACAACATGTCCTCCAATACTTGATTTACTCTCTTCATTTGCCCATCTATTTTGCCGGTGGACCATACTGCTATATGATAATCTGATGCCGAACAAATCCTGGAAGCTCCTCTAAAAATATGAAGTAAAAACCGAGCCTCAATCCGATACGATCATCTCTAAAACTCCGTGAAGTCAAACTATCTCCCGAATAAAGATCCTCGCATAAGTCTCGGTGGTGTAGGTAGTCCTTACTAGTATGAAATGCGCTAACTTCATTAACCGATCAACTACCACCCAAACAGAATCATTCCTCTTCTTTGACTTTGGTAACCCTACTATAAAATCTATAGAGATATCTATCCATTTCCACTCAGGAATAGGTAAAAGCTGTAGGGTTCCTGCGAGTCTTTGGTGTTCTGCTTTTACCTGGTAGCAGGTAAAGCATCTAGCAACATATTCTGTTATCTTTCTGCACATACCACTCCACCAAAATCGTCTCCTCGGGTCCTATGTTTTTGTTGTGCCTAGATGCACTGTGTATCTGATACGATGTACTTCATCAAATAACTCTTTTTTAGCTCTGCATTAGCCGTTACAACTAATCGACCCTTCATCCGAATGCCTCCATCTGTCCTAACGATCCAATCAGCTTTGGGCTCTTTAGTAATCTCCTCCTTTTGGTTTTGAATCCAATAGTCTTTTAGTTGAGCTCTGATCACCCTATCACAACAAGATGGCTGTACTGACATAGATCCTAAAAATACACTGGTTCTGCCAATCTCTAGCCTAAAATCAAACTAACTAAGAGTATGAAGATCTATATACAACGAGCACCTCAAAGTTGTAATCTGACGTCGACGCTTCCTGCTCAAAGCGTCTGCTATGACGTTTTCCTTCCCTGGATGGTATTGAATCATGAACTCGTAATCCTTGATAAACTCAACCCATCATTGTTGCCTCTGATTGAGTTCCTTCTGAGAGAATATATACTTTATACTCCGGTGGTCTGTGAATAACTCAAACTGCAACTCCATACAGGTAATGTCTCCATGTCTTTAATGCAAAGACTACCATTGCCAATTCTAAGTCATGTGTGGGGTAGTTCTGCTCGTATATTCTCAACTACCATGAGATGTATGCCACTACCCTCTAGGTCTGCATCAAAATGCCTCCTAGACCTGCTAACGACACATAAGTATAGACAACAAACATCCTATCACTACTCAGAATAGTCAACATCGACACTGTAGTCAACTTGGCCTTTAATGTCTCAAAGGCCACTCCGTGCTCTAAACAAACTGTACCCCTTTCTTCGTAAGGAGTGTAAGTGGCATCGAAATCTTCGAGAAGTCCTGAATAAACTTCTTGTAATAACCAGCCAAACCCAAGAAACTACGAATCTCTGTAACTGTGGTCGGCGGCTCCCAATCAAGTACTACCGTAACCTTAGCGGGATCCATTGCAATGCCCTCTCTGTTAATGACATGACCAAGAAATCGAATCTCAGGTAGCCAAAATTCGCACTTGCTAAACTTGGCGAATAACTGGTTCTCCCGTAGAGTCTGCAAAGCTAGTCAAAGATACTGCTCATGTTTTGCCTCCGATCTCGAATAAATGAGAATATCATCAATAAACACTATCACAAACTAGTCCAAATATGGACGAAAAGCCTGATTCATTAGATTTATGAATATCGTGGGTGCATTGCTCAGCCCAAATGGCATGACGAGAAACTCGAAGGACCCATATCGAGTCAGAAAGGTGGTCTTAGGAATATCCATCTCCCGAACCCGTAACTGATGATAACCCGAATAAAGATCAATCTTTAAAAAGTGTTATGCTCATTGTAGCTGGTTGAATAAGTCATCAATCCTCGATAACGTATACCTATTCTGGATAGTGACATTATTTAACTCCCGATAATCAATGCACAATCGCATACTACCGTCATTCTTCTTCACGAAAAGGACTGGTGCTCCCCATGGAGAATGACTCCGTCGAATAAAATCTTGGGATAATAACTCATCTAACTAGGTCTGTAGCTCCCTCATCTTAGCTGACGCCATACAATATAGTGCTCAGGAAATCAATATTGTATCGGGATGCAACTCAATACAAAACTCAACCTCTCTCGCTGGAGATAAACCTGGTATGTCCTGGAAGACATCCGGATACTTGAAGACCACTCGTGTCTCGCTCAAATCGATACCCCTATCCCGCAACAATACCTTCTCGATGTATGCTAGAAAAGACTCCACAAACTGGTTGCCCTCAGAGGTCGTTATGATCAACTCTGACCCATCTGATGCCCGCAAGATGACTGTTTTAGCAAAACAGTCGATGCTAACATGGTATGATGAAAGCCAATCCATACTAAGAATGACATCGAAATCCGACATCCGCAAAATGATCAAGTCTATGATGAACTCAGATTCATCTAAACTGACAACACGTCTCCTGCAAACTCTCTCTAATAGGGACACCTCCCCAAGAGGAGTAGAAACTGATAATGGAACGTCTAAGAGATGTGTAACTAAATGAAGCCTATCCATGAAGGTATGAAATATAAAAGAATGTGAGTCTCCTGAATCAAACAAGATTTGAGTTGGAACAGAATTCACAAAAAAGATACCTTCCACTATCGCTCCACTCACACCATGATCATGTGGTGCAATGACATAGACCCTACCGGTAGCTGGCACCTGCTGTGCTACTAGCAACGAAACATACGGGTCCATCTGACTCTAATGAATCTCCTAAATTACATGGATTTGGCCTGCTGGCCCCTCAATCCTAGGAACGGTAGGTAGTGCCTCCATCCTCTGTTGTTGCTGGTCGTAAACGAGACCCTGCTACTACTGGCCATGACCACAGTTCTACCGCTGGCTATGTTCTTGACTCTGCTGCTAGCCCAGACCTCTGCCCTGCTAGCCTCTTGCTGGTGCACTATGACAATCTCTAGCTTTATGCCTAAACTTGTTACAATTGAAACATGTACCTTGAATTTTGCACTGCCGCGGTGCTCTCTGATCATGTGATGGTCTTCTTTGACCCTGCTGTTGGTGCTGAGAATCCTTACCCCGTTGCTGGGGTCCTCCAGATCTGACGAACGGTCTCTTACCCTTACCCTTATCATTCTGCTATCCTGATTTAGAACCACACTCTCTAGTCTTCTGAAACATTGCAGTCTCTGTCTCCTACAAAATAGTTGCATCAACTACCTCTTGAACTGAGTAAAACCTCCTAGATACGAGGTAAGGACGAAGGCCTAAGCGTAGCCCCATAAGAAACGAATTAGACCCATGAACCGACTCTCTTAATCTGCTACAGACATCTCTCCCTGCTCTAATCTGGTCAACTCAAGCTCTTTCCCGGTCCGTGCCATAGAAGAGATGTACTGCTCGTCAAAAAAAATAGACAAAATCCTCCCATGAAAGTGTCATCCGCTGCTCCGGGGTGAAATGAAACATATATCATCCCCCGACATCACCCTTTAGGCTGAAAGCAGCCAACCTCTATTTTTAGACTAAATCCACATCAAGTAAGTCAAGGATATTCCCCCATATCTTCCTTCCACTTGTGGGCTACTAGCGAATATGATGATCCCTAAAATTCCGGTGCCCTTATCTTCTAGTATCTCTCGATTAGACAGAGCAAAGCCTCCTTCTCTGTGGCTCTAACTATAATTGGTGTTGTGATCCCTGGTGTAACCTCTAGAGACTCCTCCGCGATGGGGACTGTTGGAAACACTGGTGGTGGAATTACAGGTGGTGGTGTGACTGGCGGAATCTGGTTCGCCATCTACTCCTCGAGCGCTACTAGCCTAGCTGCTATCGGTGCCATGAGATCTATAAGATACTGCAGAGCCTGGTGTGGCTCAGGTGGAACCTGATGCTGCTCTGGTGGAACCTGATGCTGCTCTGGTGGAGCCTGTTGCTGCTCAAGCTCTGGCTTGGCCTGTCTCTCTCTCTAAGTATGGGATCCCCTCCATCCACGTCCTCGTCTGGCCATCTATACATTTATAAGACACAGTAATGAGACCTTTGGCAACATCATATATATCACATAGCAATAATCAAATCGTATCATAAATTATTAATGTAATTACTTTATAATCAAAGTGATGTCGTCATAATTTTTTTTTGAAATTTTTGAAATATATACATATATCGTCCTCACTCATTCTAGGAATTCTCGCAAACTCTATACATGAATCCTAAGAAACTCTATTCTAGCTTCACGACTCAACACAGGATGATCCTAAAGATACAGGAACTAGAGCTATGATACTAACTGTGACGCCCTTGTTTTCACACATGACTTTAGTCCAAGGTGAATGCAGAGATATCAAACATGCCATGCACCCACACTGTGCAACAACAAGCTTCACCAATCACATCAATATCCTCTAGTGGAAATAAGAATAAAGTGCAGGTACAATATAGGCAAGAAGAATGAAATAAATATAATAGACATGATGTAGAGAGATAAATCTCATAAATGAACTCATGTCTCAACCAACAAGTCTGAAATACATCTGATGATTAAAAGAAAATGTCTCATCACAAACTAAATAGGAATCGTACTAAGGCTCACAGCCTTTACAATAAGAAAATAAACTCTAATGTTTGAATATGAAAGCCAACCATAGTGGAGTCTCACTACTAAAACTGAATGATGGTGACTATGCTAGAATACCATAAACCTACGGCTCTCTAAAGCTTTGAACCGTCTGAAAAAATTTAAAACTAAAAGAGCAGCAACAAAAGTGTCAGAGCGCTAAATCAAGATCACCTCCATCCGCCCCCAGAGGAAGGACTGCTAGATGTAGTAGATGCTCTATCTATTAAGCATAGTCTACCTACATTATTTTCTCCATATCTAATAATATTAATATTTAGAAATCTATAACATGAGATATAGTACATCGACTAAAATAATCCAAATAAGGAAACCCTCATGTATATACCATATATCTTAGACTGTAGATACCTAAATATTAATACCAAACTATAGAAAGAAACATCACTAGAAAATAAAATATCATAATGGACATATAATTCTCATATACTCATAAGAGTAAGGTACCTCGGTCATATATATATTCAGTAGTGTGATATAAACACTTTTGGTATCCACTAAAACTGAGGCTATCAAATAATCATTTCATTTCAACTCTTTGCAAGACTTTGATTTTATCGCATTATCATGCAACACGGACTACCCTATAGGTATCCTAAAATAATGTACATGGCTCATTAGTCTCATCATGTTCTCAGTGCGTAACATGAGTGCGGGACGACCTACCATATAGGTATCCTAAAAGACGGCTCACAAGCCTCATCGCACCCTCGTACGGATGGACTGCTAGACAAAGCATCCAAACCTGACTCAATAGCCTGTACAAATGGAATATCGACGTACTACCCTATATAGTACTAAGCTGAGCCCATCAATGATATCCATCACATGTATAAACTGTATAAATATGGCATATCGACGCACTATCTCATATAGTACTGAGCTGAGCCCATTAACGATATCTGACATGTGTTTAAACTACTCCAACTCAATTGTAATCACTCAAAACTTGTCAAATCTCCTTTGGGATACTCATGTGTGTTCCACGATACTATTCATATATATTCATGTCTATACGTATACTATCGTGTGACTCAAACCCCACGATTGCATCTCAAAACAATACAACAAAAAATTCAAGAAAAATCTTAGTAGTCAACTACTAACCTTAGTAGTTGACTACACTGATTCCATCCGAACTCCGTAATACATGAATTAGTATTAGTAGTCGACTATACTGTACATTAGTCGACTACTCTATAATCATATAGTTTCTATAAAACCAAATTGGATATTAGTAGTCGGCTACTACTCTTAGTAGTCGACTACTAAGCAGAAACAATGCACACATCCGTGCACAAACATTAATTATTTGTCGAATTCACACACCATAAATTTAAAACAAATGCTTGAACTTGTTTTTATGCAACATAGCTATCTGAAACATGAATACTAAATATTTAAATCCTTCAAATTAGGGTTTAACCATCTAATTAACCATTTTCCTCATTTAGTTCTTATATAAACCATATGATTTATCCACACATGATAACAACTACTTGAACAGATGTTAAATTTTATATAAATATATTTATCTCATTTAGGTATTACCAACCTAGGGTTTCAGCATGATTAATTAACAAGAAATATCAAATAAAGGTCGAAATAGGGTTTAAACATGTCCTAAGCATGATTTATATGTTTAAAACTAAATTGGAAACAACCCTAGTGATCATGATCACGCTTCTATCGTAAACAGCAAGAAAACCATGTAGATCTAACTTTTGTTTACCGTTATTATCAAAATTCTAATCTTTTTCATATTAGATTAAGATCTTAACATGTACAACATTGATTTAAACATCTTAGATCATTCATTAACTTAGGATGCAGGTTCGGATGCAAGTGAGTTTGCCTAAAACGTCGTGTCGAGCCTTTGAACATGTGCGCAAGATCCCTCCTCTCTTAAAAGCACGTGATCTCACCCTCCGCTCAATGATTTACCTCAAATCTCCTCGAGGAATGCCAAGAACAAGCTCTAGGGTTTGAGGGGAGATGGTGGCTAGTAATTCACGTGGAAAATCTTAAAAAAGGGTCTAAACATGTTTATATACTTAGGGATAAACCTGGAGAATATAAACCAAAACTGACCCAAAACCCATAAGAAAACTGGAAATTAACCCGATTAGTCGACTACTAAGACTAAAATCAGCCTGTTTGGGAAAAAATCTTCCGTATTTTGGCTATAACTTTCATATCCGATCTCGGAATGAGGTGATCTAAGATTTGTTAAAAATCTAATGAAGAGACCTATAACTTTTATCTTTTAATTTCCTATATTCTAACTGTATCAGTGTAAAAAATATATAAACTCGTAACTAGTCATTATTTTCTAGATTTCTTCTTCGTGCATGTTTTGTGCATTTGCACTCATATATCCACATATATACATTGAATTGATCTCAAATCAATTTCTAACATACTCATGTAGGCGTCAAAAATTACCTATGGATTCCCACACACAGTTCAAGACAAAGAGAACATAATGAACGACATCATCTGAGTCAAAGAAGTTTATCTGACGACGATAAAACGTATGAAGCGAATCGGTAAAAGCGCACAAGTTAACAAATTGACGAAACACGCGCAAAGGGGAAAGCAAGCGAACCAAAGGAAATACAAATAGGCAAAAGAGTCAAAAAGACATAACAACTGGCTAGGAGACTCGTACACATGCGAGTTAGCAAATGGCAACTCGCACCTATGCGAGTCACCAAATGGTGACTCGCACAGCTTCGAGTCACCACAACTATCTGGGCCTCCCAAACCTCCCAAAATGTGGATTTTGATGTTTTATTAGAATTCTTACGTCCCAGGACCTCCCCAACTATTCTGAAGCTATCCTTAAGTGCGCCTGGGATGTTATCAACTACAGATGACGTCAAAACACTTGATCTTATCAGAAAACACGACGACAAAAACCTATAAATAGAAGCCTAAGGTCTTTAGTTGAGAGGATCTAAAATTTGAGGGCAAGGTGCTGTCCAATTAAACAGTAAACCATGAATTTCAAAGGAGAATTGGCAGATCTTGGCGAACTTTTTCATAAAGAAAAAGTCTTCGAAAGATTTGAGATTCTCTCTCCCTCTTTCCTCCGGATCAAACCTTGTTTTGATCTCGATAAGAAGCCACAATCTAGCTTGGCCGTGATTATCGCTGCTGCGATTATTTCCTTCATGAAACAAGAGCATAATTAAACTTGTCAACCGGATCTGATCTGTAGTGGTCCACGGACTAACGAGTCCCCAGCACATGCAAAGATCCCATGCAAAGCAACAGGAGATAAACTACTGCTGTGTTTTGTTTTATAAAGTTATAATATTTAATTTTTATTATAAGATGATCTTATAAAAAGATCAACTTTTCTTTCAGCTTGAACTTATAATCGATAAACGATTGTAATAGGTTTAACAACAATGAAAACAATAACTTTTGACGAAAATAAACTGGCTACCACAGTGAGGGCCGACGGCCTTTCTACGAAGGCTGTGGTATTGTAACCAAGGACTCTCATCCTGGTTGATGAAGAGGTCGAATACGAGTTCAACTAACAAAAGTATGAGGAGTATATATCTTCTTCCTCTAGATCATCTTCCCCTCAGAAGAACAAGAAGACCTCTTCCACAAGGAAAGTTCGTTGGTCTTCAGATGTGAAGACCTAAGATGAAGGGCTCTGCACCATTACTGCTATAGTTTCTTCCTCTAACGCTCCTATAATTTCTAAAGAAGTCGGATCTTCGGGACTGAACCCTTCCTTGATCAAGGGGCCTACTACTGGAGGCGTGCCAACTCTGTTAAAAAGAGCACGACAAAGACGACGCCAACGCCTTGCACGCCAACTCTCTAAGGCTTCGGAGCCACTTGACGGAATCCGCTATGAGGTGGACCTGAGGTTTAGGAGGCGCCAAGCACCACAACAGCGAGCGAGTGCCTTATTCTCTAAACCAGCAACGAATGAGTGGGTCCGCGTCAAAAGGACCCACTCAACCCTTGACGAACGCATTCAGAAATGTCGCGCCTTGATTATGCATGCTAAAATCCTTATGCAGGAAGCCAAGAAACTACATAAAGAAGAGGTGGCCTAAAAACCACCAAAACTACGCAAAGTATGGAAAAAAGGGGAAAAAGACACCCGAAACAGTCAAAAAAGAGAATTTGCCCCTTACTGACTCGACCAAGGCCGAGTCACCTCTTACTGACTCGGCCAAGGCTGAGTCACCTCCTATTGACTCGGCCATGGTCGAGTCACCATTTGCTGACTCGGCCAAGGCCGAGTCACCAAATGGTGATCGTGCCACCTCCGAGCCACCAAGGCTTGTTTTGCTTCCGCTTCGCTTCCTGTAGTCCTTTTTGAGCCTCCAATGGCCCCTGTTACCATCACAAACAGTTACACACCTCTCTTAAAGCTCCATGATAGCGTGGACTTATCCAGATTCAAAATAAAGGTTACAGATCATCTCGGTCATTTGCATGAAGGCCGAGGCAAAACTCTAATCAAAGAACGCTTGGGTCCAGCAAGTGAATCCCAAACCACTCATCAGATTGGCAGTCGTACGCCTCTTGTCAACAAGCTGAAGGCCTCTCATCTCAAGAAAGTACCTGTAACCACTCGCCTTGGATTACGAGTTAAAGTCCAAGAGCCTACTAGAGCCTCGCGCTCACCAAAGCGTAATTCTGAATGGGTGACTCTTGATAACACCAATGAAACGTTATATCCTCAAAAAGAAGCATATTCGTCAGAAGACGACCATGTTAAAATGGGAAAATCATACCCGCATACGATAGGTTGCTTCGATGATCACATCGATAAGTTGTACTATCAGGCTGGGGTAAACACAAATCTCGAAAGTGAAATACACGGGAAATGGATTCCCATTGTCCATGTACAAGCTCATCAAGGCAGTATTATCAGAATATAACTGTCCTAAAATCACTCCACAAAGAGTCTCAGTATTTGAAAGACTTTCTACCAAAACGTCAAGGCCCAAATCAAGGTGTTTCTGTAAAAGAAGGTTATTTGTTCAAGACGATGAATTCCCAGAAGTGTTTGCAAACATGACTGTTAAAGAGAAGGTGACACGACATTTTAGTCCTGAGCCATTTACAGAAGTGTCTCAGCACATGACTTGGCTGCGATCTAGAACTGTCAGATCTAGACCCAGAAGGTCACAGTCCTCAGACAACAAAACATCGGATGCACATTCTGCATTGGCTTCCGATGATACGGTATCTAGCGCGGGATAATCTTACGAGTCGTTTATGATCAGCACTGAACAAATGGCTAAGATTCTTGATGATGCTTTAACCAAGCAGAAAGAGAATTTTAAATTTAAAATGAAAATGGCTTTGCAGCAGATGAGGGAAATGTATGACCAACAAATCGCGGTGCTGATAAATCAGCAGGGAGAATCTAGCCGTTGTAATAATCTTAACCAACTCGATAATGATCGGGAAGTAGATGAGAATATCATCATCGATGTCCCTCTTACTAGCATCAATACTGGGAGCGGTCCCTCAGGTAATAACAACATAAAAGAGGACTATATCACTTCCCCCGGGATCACCCTAAGAAAGATACAAGTGAGGGACTCAAGATGAAAGATCTCGAAAGCAAAATTGATGCTTTGATGTCTGCTCAAGAGGTAAAGAAGACTGACATTCCGCGATCTTATCTAAGGGAATGAGAATCTATTCCATACCCAGCAAAGTTCAACCTGATTAACTTCACACCATTCGACGGAAGAGATTCACCCACTCAACACTTGATTTACTTCAAGTCTCACCTTGGGGTCATTTGAGGTAATGAACCTTTGATGGTTGATCATTTATGGGAACTCTTCGCGCGGCTGCTTTCGATTGGTACCGTCATCTCAAGCCAGGAAGTATCAATAGTTAGGATGATATGAAAACTATGTTTCTCACCAACTTCTTCGATGATGATACTGAAGTGTCTATTGGAACACTCTTTGATGAGAAGCAGAAAAATGGGGAGCTGGTTGAAAATTTCATCAAACATTTCCGGAATAAAGCAATAAATTTCTAAGACCCGGTCACTGAAGAATTTATTCTCCAAACGTATCACAACTACCTTTCCTTGGATGTGTTAGAAGTTATGGGCATGACACCATCCAAAACCTGGAAAGAGTTGAAGGTGCGAGGGGAGCAGGCTGAACACTTCCTCAAAAGGAAGAAAATTAAAAGGGGTCAGCCACCCAATAATGCCCCGAAACAGAACTTCACCCCCCATGGTAAAGGTAAGTCGTAGGCAAATGTAGCGGATGCAAATCAGACATTCCAATTGCAACCCCAACAGCAACCGCAACAATAAACGCCACGCCAGCAAACACCCCAATGGCAACAACGACCTCCAAGGCAACAGAAGAGTATTGAGCTAAAATTCCCAAAAGAATATTCTTTCAAGGAAGATGAGGTTCCCGGTATTTTTAAATACTTATTGGAGAACGATAAAATTAAGCTACCCCCAATCACTGATCATGAGGGAGCTAACAAAACTACGGACTCGCGATACTGTGCGTTCCACAGAACAGTCCACCATCCTACAAAGACATGCTACGCTCTCAAAGACAAAATTCAAGCCCTAATCGATGTGGGTATCATTACTCCAAAGCAGCCTAAGGAAAAGAAAGTGGGTGCAAACACGGTTTCTATCAGCTTTGGATCAGTCCCTATGTCATGGTTCCAACCAGAACCTGTACCAAAAGTGAAGGTGAAAACTATTAACGATGATCCCCATGGACAACACCAGAAGGGACTTGTGCAGCACACAACTTACGGTGAAATTCTTTAGGTCCATCCATATCTGCTCAATGATGAACAATGGGCAGGTTCCTCATCTGAAAAGAAGTCCAAAAACAAGGGCAAATCCCGTTATCCCACCACGGTAATTCCTGAAAAAGATAATGAAAGTATCCTTACTTTATCACTTTCTGAGGACGAACAAGAAGCATTCACTACTAGGGGTGGAAATAAATATCACTACAAGTATCCCGAAGCCTCTGACCCAAATGCTAAGACATTGGCTGAGCTGGGGGTGGCTACAACTCCCCCTGCTCCTACAGCAAAATCACAGCAACAACCGGCTAGTATACAAAAAGGAAAAGAACCCCAACACCAGGAGGTCCAGAACCCTAAGCAGTCTCGATTTAATCGCCCGATTGGGAGAGATAAACCGAGGAATTTAAGCACACCATACCGCTTTGACGTTATTACTCAGCTAGCCAACGTCCCAGTAAGAATAACTTTGTATGAATTGCTGCGTCTCTCTAAATACATGAGGGAAGCTTTGCAAAAAGCCCTGACCGATGCCGATGTATTTCTCCCTCACATCAAACCAGCTCCTAAAGATTTGGAACTCTCGATTCAACATTGTGACCTAATGGCTAAGCAATTCCCTTGCGTAACATTCACCAAAGATGATATGCAAGTATCAAACCCAAAGCATGATAGGCCCTTATACTTCACCGGGTACATCGACTCTAGTGTTGTCAACCGGATCCAAGTCGATCCGGGTTCTGCTATTAGCATCATGCTGCTCTGACTGATGTACAATCTTAGGATCCCCACAAGCAGATTATCCTTAACGGGCACCATCATCTATGGATTCAATACCAGCGGGTCTAAGCCATTCGGTAAAATCCGAGTAAAATGCTAACTTAGAGATTTAAAGTTCAAAGTCACGTGCTGATACGAGTTGCCGTGCGAGCACCCTTTGGTCGTAAAATTACCAAAAGGTATGTTGAGAAGAAGAGAACTAAAACACAAGACAATTTAGTATGGTGAAGGAAAATACCTTCTTCTAGATTATGAAGAACAAAAGATTACAATCTCTTCTTCACAATCTCACTAGAATCGAGAACAACCTCTTAATCCTCTTTAAACCCTAATACAAAGATTAGAATCTCTCTGATCTAAGATCATAAAACTTATCACAATCTACTCTGATCTAAGATCATAAAACTTATCACAATCTAAACCCTAATCCTTTTGATCAGGATCTCGCTTAGACCTAAAACCCTTTAGATTTACATCTTGGCCTCTCTCCTCCTGTTTAGAACCCTAAACAGTCCCTATTTATAGGGTTTACAATGTGGTGGCAATCTGGTAAATAACCAAAACCAAACCAAACTAGAATTCCTTCAAAACAAAAACTAAGTCTGCCCAGGAAACCTCTATAAGTCGACTCATGACTGAGATGAGTCGACTCATGATCACCAGTCGACTCATAGTCGACTCAAAATATGCACAAACTGTGCTGACCTGCATGAGTCGACTCATGATTTTCCTGAGTCGACTCAGCAGAAGCATTTTGCTATCTGGAGACGTTTTCTTGAGTCGACTCATCAACTCGTCAGTCGACTCATCAACCGTCAGTCAACTCATCAACCCGTCAGTTGACTCATCTGGCTGAGAACTGAAATCTTTGATTCTTCGTTCTTCCAACTCGCTTCACGCTCCATCCTATGCTCCACCGTGTCGTTTCACACCACTATTCTCAAGATATCATGAGAATCACCTATCCTCAAGCTCCCATGAGGATCGCTTTTTCGAAGAGAAGATACACTCGTATCATGGGTCCCCCCTTTAGAAACTTGAAGTCCCATTCAAGTTAGAACTTCAGCTGAGGAAACTCCTGAGCCCCTCCATCTTTGTTGACTTCAGTCATCTTCTTCTTCCTTAATCTCTGAACTCCTTCCAAAGAAAAGGATCTCGCTAAGCTTCTTGTATTGCGATCGAGTCAGGACCATACACAAGATGCCCCTTCACCGGATCTGATGCTCTGATACCAACTTGATACGAGTCGCAGTGCGAGCACCCTTTAGTCGCAGAATTACCAAAAGATTGGTTAAGAAGAAGAGAACTAAAACACAAGACAATTTAGTATGGCGAAGGAAAATACCTTCTTCTAGATTATGAAGAACCTCACAATCTCACTAGAATCGAGAACAACCTCTCAATCCTCTCTAAACCCTAATATAAAGATTAGAATCTCTCTCTGGTCTAAGATCATAAAAATTATCACAATCTAAACCTAAATTCTTTTGATCAGGATCTCACTTAGACCTAAAACCCTTTAGATCTACATCTTGGCTGTAACGCCCCGCCCCAGAATCCCGGAGTCGGTACGCTATTAGATCTGATGGACTAGCCTCACAAACCACCACATGTCTTTTCAACACGTTTTGTCCTCACTCACGCGCTTCCTGGAAAACTTCCCAGGGGGTCACCCATCCTAGAATTTCTCCAGGCCAAGCACGCTTAACTTTGGAGTTTCTAAGAGTTAGGTTTCCGAAAAGAAGATGCATCTTGGTGGTATGAGTATTCCAATCAAATCTATCAATACTAATCACATCACCCTCTCAAGGGTTGGGGTATTACAT
>BQKN01066771.1:513069-532296 GCA_022839385.1 Asparagus kiusianus
CTATCAATACTAATCACATCACCCTCTCAAGGGTTGGGGTATTACATTGGCCTCTCTCCTCCTGTTTAGAACCCTAAACAGTCTCTATTTATAGGGTTTACAACATAGTGGCAATCTGGTAAATAATCACAACCAAACTAAACTAGAATTCCTTCAAAACAGAAACCAAGTCTGCCCAGGAAACCTCTATGAGTCGACTCATGACTGAGATGAGTCGACTCATGATCACCAGTCGACTCATAGTTGACTCAAAAAGTGCACAAACTGTGTTGGCCTGCATGAGTCGACTCATGATTTTCATGAGTCGACTCAGCAGAAGCATTTTGCTATCTGGAGACATTTTCTTGAGTCGACTCATCAACCTGTCAGTCGACTCATCAACCGTCAGTCGACTCATCAACCCGTCAGTTGACTCATCAGGCTGAGAACTAAAATCTTTGATTCTTTGTTCTTTCGACTTGCTTCACGCTTCATCCTGTGCTCCACCGTGTCGCTTCACACCACTATTCTTAAGATATCATGAGAATTACCTATCCTCAAGCTCCCATGAGGATCGCTTTTCCGAAGAGAAGATACACCCGTATCACGTGCTACATGATTAACGCGAAAACCTCCTATAATTTACTATTAGGACGACCCTGGATCCATGGTAACCTTATCATCCCCTCCACTCTCCATCAATGTCTAAAATATGTACGTAGACGCTAATAATGAGATAAGGACTGTGGTCGCGGATAAACAACTGTTTAAGGGATTAGAAAATTACTTTACTGACTCCCTTCTATATGGTGCTGAATCCGACACTGAATCATCAGCTCAAGGCACGAACAGTGGAGAAGAAGCAGATACCAAAGCCAGGCTTGGTTACAATGACGGTTTTATACTAAATAACATTGTACCCTTTGTAATCAGCCCTGACGACGGTGAATCGTCAGACAGTAGTTGTAATTGGCAACTTGCCAAAGAAGTAATAAACGATGATTTAGAGTACTCACCGTGTCTAGATGACGTAATGCAGGGATTATATGAAAACCCTGACATACACATGTCGCTTCGATCCTCCTGATTAACATCAAAACATGTCCAAGGCTCATTTAGAACAACCCTTGTCATTCCTGCCAAGGCAGGGGGTGGAAAAGAGTTAGTTTTTAGCAAAGGGGAGATGTTTCCACCATCAAATCCTTTTTTAAAGGAAAATAACGACGAAGAGAAACCCGGACCCCATCTCTCCAAGTATAGTCAACAATTGCGTGATTTAATGAAGAAGCGGGGATATAATTTCGCGCTTGAAGAAGGACTCTGTTTTGTTCGAGGCCCACGAGTTCCACCTCGTCCGGCCTATTTACCAAGAGGAAAACCCGATAATTATTATAGCTATAAAAGTGGCCTGGGCTACGCCTCTTTATCTGATGAAGAAAGTTGCGGGCAAGTCCTCGCTCAATTAGCAAATGAGGACGGATACTCATCCGATTCTTCTGTTGGCCTTCTTGTTTTGATGATGTTTAACAAATAATTTAGTTCTAATATTGTTTGTCTAATATTTGTGTTTTTGTATCTATTCTAGGCAAACAACGAGTTGGAGGATGGATGGAATAGAGCTTCAACGATGATATCCAATGGAGGTTGGCGGAATGTCGGGTTGAAGCCTTGCAATTCAAAGTTAAAGATCAAGTTCAAGCTTCATCCGCATGTGTACCAAGTTGAGCTACAATGAAGATCAAGATCAAGCTTAGGTAATCTAGGTTATATTTTATATTATGTGTGTTAAGTACCTTAAGTTCAATATCATATACACACACGTATTTGGTTTCTATGTATATATATAGTTATATATATACATGCATGTTTTTGGGTTTTCATGCTTTGGACACACTTGCAAAATACATGAGTTTTCACAAATAGAAATTTAATTTGAGAAATTCTTTTTCTAACATATTTGTTTTCATGTTTATAAATATTTCGCAAAGTTTCATCAAGTTTGGAATTGATTTGTTATGTTTAATGGAATTTACAAAATCATGTTTTTGTTCGTGCACATGTTCGTGCATGTTTTACAAAACAGATGATTTTTCATAAATGAGAAGTGGTATTTAAGAAATTCTTTCTTTGACATGTTTATCTACATGTTTAGAAACTTTTCTCAAAATTTTACTATTTTTAGAGTTGATTTACTGTACCCAATTGATTTTACAAAATCGTGTATGTCAGCAGTTTTTCAGAAACTGTAAATCTGTATTCAAACATTTATTTCTCTCAAATGGGAAATGATTTTTCATAAATTTTTTATCTAACATGTAATTCTACATGTCTATAACCATCTCACAAAAGTTCATAATTTTTGGATCTATTTTACTATTTTTAATTGATTTTACAAAGTCAGATACGTAAATTTCCAGAATGCTGGAATTTGGGGTATTTTGGTCTTTTCAGCCTATAACGGCTAGTTTTTGATATTTTTGGTTTTTGGGGGTTTGTGGCTGGTTTAAGAGGCTATAAAAAGCCCTCAACTTTTATTGTTTCTTATGGATGTTTAAGAGAGTTTTAAAAAGAGTTTTACAAGTTTGTTGAAGAGTTTTTAAGGTTGTTTAAGAGTTTGTTTGTGAAGAAAATTCCACAAGAGCTTGAGGAGATCATCTATTAAAGTTTGAGCTTCCAACTATTCTCCTTCCACCTCTTGATCTATTGAGAAGTTTTCTAAACTCTTATCTAGCTTTATATTTGCTTAGTTATTTGATTATATTTCTTTAAAGCTAGTTTTTTATATTGAGTTTAGATTTGATTTATATCTCATTGTTACACACACCCACTTGAGCTTATTGTATTTGCATTCATAATATATTTGGGGTTATGAGAGATAGTATTTTCATTGAGTTGAGCCTAATTGAGTTCTCACATTGTTAGAGAGAACAATCATTTGTTATATTACGCTTAATTGTGAGATCACTTTGTAATACACTCGTACACCGAGTGAGGAGTGTGTGGTGAGAGTCGGGGATCGTTCCAAGAGGAGTGGCGTCGGTTGACGAACCTAGGGAGAGGTTGTAACCGAGCACTTGAGGGAGGCACGTCTAGGTCCAACACTTGTGTGGGTGTAGAGTGTGATTGCATAATGTTTGTTGTATGAGAGTTTTCGGTGAACTTGTAAACCGAGTGTGTAGAAGTTTCGGCTTCCAAACCGGATTGTGATAGTGGATTTATCCTCGGGAGTGGGGAGCGGAGACGTAGGACGAAAGGTCCAAACTCCGTGATCATATCTTGTGTTTGAGTGTGCTTTGGCGTTTATTTATACTTGTGTTTATATTTCTTGTCGCCATTGTCATTAGCTCATTATTTATATGATCCACTATCTAGTTCATATTGTTTACCTTTGTGTTAGTTTACATATCCTTGCATATATCATATTGTATATCTATTTGGTAGGATATATCACCTTGTGTTAGTTTCCTTGCACATACATTACCTATATCTCTTTGTTAGGATATATCTTGTTGTTCATATTGCTTATTCTTGCTTATATCTCTCGTATATCTATCTTGCAAGAATATATTTGTTAAGTAATTTTAATTGGCATTTTAATCAGATTAGATTAGCATAAGACCCTAATCACCCCCCTCTAGGGTCTAACATCTTCCAATTGGGATTCTGATGTTAGTATTGGGGAAATATTCAAAAGCTTGATGTCAAATATAGCCACGGTCGATCCTGCCACAATGGAAGAAGATGATTAATTACCTACTTGGGAAGACCCGTGGATTTATCACCTGAACATTCAGTACGGGGATCGTTTTGAGCAAAGGGAACCACCCACTGAAGACAAAGTAGTCCAGGTAAATATGGGAAACGAAGAGAATCCGAAACCTATATTCGTCAGTGGTATTCTTCCACTAGACGAGAAGGAAGAACTGATCACCCTCATTAAGGAGTACATAGACGTCTTCGCCTGGAATTATAAGGATATGCCAGGACTTGATCCGAACATAGCAATGCACCGTCTCAACATCAAATTAGATGCCAAACCTGTCAAACATGCCCAGAGATAGTTTCGTTAGCAAATTATGGAGGCAATTGAGGCAGAAGTCAAGAAATTGATCGACTCTGGTTTTATCAGAGAAGAACAACATGCTGATTGGCTAGCAAATATCATACTAGTCCTCAAAAAGAACGGGAAAATCAGGATCTGTATAGACTTCAGAGACTTAAACACGGCTTGCCCAAAAGATGATTTTCCTCTTCTAATCACGGATGTTATTATTGATAACACGTGTGGATTTAAGAGAATGTCCTTTGTGGACGAATTTTTGGGTTACAATCAAGTCAAGATGTATCCAGACGACGAAAAACATACCATATTCAGAACTCCTCTCAGTGTCTTCTGCTATACGGTTATGCCTTTCGGATTAAAGAACACAGGCACAACCTATCAATGAGCAATGTCAAAATTTTTCCAAGAATACCTCTGGAAAACCGTCGAATGCTATGTCGACGACCTAGTCATGAAAAGTCGTAATAAAGACAACCATATCAAAGATCTAAAGATGATGTTCAATCTCATGCGAACTCATCAGTTGAAAATGAACCCCACTAAGTCTTTCCTCGGAATGTCTAGTGGTAAGTTTCTAGGATTCGTCGTCACCACAAAGGGTATCTATATTGATCCCGACAAAGTGAAAGCAATAAACAAATTGCAACCCCCAAAGAACCTTAAAGAACTCAGAGGATTGCAAGGACGACTAGCTTATATTCGTCGTTTCATCTCGAATCTATCCGGAAAATGCCAACCATTTTCCAAACTCACCAAGAAGAGTGTGTCGTTCATTTGGGATGATGCTTGTCAAAAGGCATTCGAAGATATCAAAGCATATCTAGCAAATCCTCATGTTCTCGTGGTACCGAACTCAGGTAAACCATTCTTGATTTATATTAAGAAGATGAACCACTCGTTAAGTGCTTTGTTCGCACAAGATGATGACAACGGTCACGAACAGACTGTCTACTACTTAAGCCGAACTTTGGTAGGTGCTGAGTCTCGATATCCAATGATCGAGAAGGAATGCCTCGCTTTGGTGTTCGCCATCCAAAAGATGCGGCACTATCTTGTTGGACAGACAATCTATGTCATTTCAAACGTCAACCCGGTTCGGGTATTCATGACGCAACCGGCCTCTATGAATTAAAGATTAGCAAAATGTGCCCTACTCCTGTCCCAGTATGATTTGCACTTCAAACAACAGATATCAATCAAAGGACATGCAATTTGCTATCTCTTGGCATCTAACCCTACAACTGACGCAGCCGAATTGTATGAAGATTTGCCAGGCAAAACCCATGAGGTTAATGTTACTTCTCATCAATACATTTGGCAATTGTACTTCAACAGCGCTTCTCGGGCAACCAACACAGTTAGTGCTCCTGGTAATTCTAAGATCTCCGCAGGAGTCGAAGTCATCCTAGTCTTCCCGGAGAAGCACATGATACCTCGAGCCTACTCATTGATAGGAAAATGCTCTAATAACGTAGCTGAATACAACGTGCTGCTCATCGGACTTAGCTTTGCCAAAGAGCTGGGGGTCGAATATCTTGAAGCTTTTGGTGATTCTCAATTAATAGTCAATCAAATTCGAGGAGAGTACGAAGTCGAGAATCAATACTTGATACCGTACCACAAGGTGGCCATCGAGATGGCAGGTCCGTTTGAGGAATTCTTCATTGAATACATTCCACGTCCCCAAAATGCATATGCAGATGCATTGGCAGCATTAGCAGTAGCTTTGGCGCAACCTCCCGACACAGAACAATGGGTTACCATCAAAACTCATCAACTTTTTGTGCCGGAATGCGCTTTGGAAATCAAAGAGACGCATGTAGCCAAGATTGAGCTCGAACCTCGAGATTGGCGATTCCCTATTATCGACTACGTCGTACATGGAATTTTACCACAAGATGTAAAAGAAAGAGACTTGGTGCGACGAAGGGCATCGAGATTCTATTACAACTCAACAACCCGAACATTGTATCGACACGCATATGACGAACTACAACTTCGATGCCTCTCAACAAAAGAAGCAGAAGGAGCTATCAAAGAAACTCATGACGGAACTTGTGGTGCACATCAACCCGGTCCCAAGCTCTGCGATCGTCTCATAAGAATGGGATTTTATTGGCCAACCATGGTTAAGAACGCGATCAACTATGCCTGACTGTGTCACGCGTGCCAAATACACGCAAATTACATGCATCAACCCCCGAAACACCTACACCCATCAGCCACTTCATGGCCATTCGAGGTATGGGAAATGGATATCGTCGGTCCTATCTTCTCGCCGTCGGTCAAAGGAGACCATTTTATTTTGGCAATTACCGATTACTTCTCAAAGTGGGCTGAAGTAGTGCCATTAAGAGAAGTGAAGACTAGCAACATCGTCAAGTTTATTAAACACCACATCATCTACCGATATGGAGTTTTGAGAAGAATTGTACACAACAACGGCCCTTAGTTTATGAGCAATGCCTTCATCAAATTCTGCGGGAAATTTAGAATCGAAGATGTCTCGTCAACGGCATATAATCCCACAGCAAATGGATTAGTGGAAGCGTTTAACAAGACAATCATAAAGATTTTATCAAAACTCGTGAGAACTAACAAACGAGACTGGGATGATAAACTTGGTGAAGCTCTTTGGGCCTATCGCACCATAGCTCGCACGCCCACCGGGCAGACTCCGTACTCATTGGTATATAAGTGCGAAGCTGTTCTTCCCTTAGAAATCCAAATTCTATCCCTCCGTATTACTCTCGCAATAGGGATGACGACAGAGGAACAACATAAAAAACGGCTCGAAGAACTTGAGATGTTGGACGAGAAGCGTTTGGAAGCTCAACAGCAAATTGAGTTTTACCAAGCTAGAATTTCTCGTGCTTTCAACAAAAGAGTCAAGCAACGAAGCTTCAAAGAAGGAGATTTGATTCTCGCCGTCCGGCGACCAATGATATTCAACTCAAAGAAGAATGGTAAGTTTCAATCCAAATGGGAAGGACCATTTGCGATAGAAACGGTCTACTCTAATGGCACATACCGTTTGGTCACCCAAGACGGTAACAAAATCATGATACCAATAAATAGGAAATTCCTAAAAAAATAATATCCTTAGTACGCTCAGGATAACTCGCTAAAACAAGAAGTTTCTGGAGAATATTATACAGGATGTTCTTAAGGATAACCCGAGATCAGCTGGATTAGCTATAATATTCCCTCACGAACCCACTGTTATGGTCGATTTACACTCTTCCACCACAAAATCCCTCACTGATCAAATTAATCGACAGTGGGTCCGCTAAAATTCTCCCTAGTTTACTCCACTCAAGCTCCTACTACGTCTGTGCACTCAACACTCCCATGGTTAGAGTCCAGATATAGTGTTCGGAATTTTAATCTCCTTATTAGTGATTATTGTCAAACCCTTTCGTATTAAGTATTTGTCACTTAACACCGAGAACTCCCTTCGAGTGATTTGTACGAATCAACACTCCTACTGTAATTTATACTCCTACTCTTACTGTTTATTTGGTCAAATCTTCCTATAGTTAGGACCACAACCACAACCAAAATCCTCTCTTCATTCCTCCAATGAACAAGAGGCCCGCTTTTAAGTCGGATTCTTTTCTTTCGATAAACGAAAGACCTCCATCCCAATTGAACGACCAAACCTAAAAGTTAGGGTTGTCTCAGTACCGCATCTTGGTCAAAACCATCGAACGAATATGGCCCGAGCCGGGATTTCTTTTCGATAAACGAAAAAACTCTCACCCCTTTCCCCTTCAATCAATCCTATAAAAGTTAGGGCTAAAGTCGGAAACTCGTCTTCAAGTCAGATAATCAATCCTATAAAAGTTAGGGTTATCTGAAAGTTTTGATTCTCGGAGTGGAGATCCCATTCCTAGTTTCACCTCACAGATTTTCAAAATAAAAATCCCACTTTGAGTTTCTTTCGCAACCGGAGATAGAATATAAAATTCTTCCTTCCCGGTACCAGGTTCACTTCTGCCCCAAAAGAAGGTTCGGAGATAGAATATAAAATTCTTCCTCTCCAGTGTCGGGTTCGTCTTTGCCCCAAGAGAAGACACTACATTTTAACACCGTAATCTGTGTCTTACACGCAAGGGGAATTTTATCCCGAATCCTAAGTAGGGATAAATTAGCGCCTAACACACGTTGTCGGTTTAGTTTTTCACCGATTGAAAAAGACACCAGAATACAAATCTAGGGAATTTTATCCGGAAGCCTAGTTAGGGATAAGTCAGCACCTAACACATGTTGTCGGGTGGTCCGTTCCCATAAAAATAACCAAGTCTACGTATTCAATATCGTAGCGCTAAGTCTAAGGGAATTCATTCCGTTAGCACAACGTTACATATGAAACGGACTTAGACAATTCATATGCTAGCCTGACCTAAACGGTGGTCGGTAAAGGCTCATCAAACCCGTTGATGGCTGAGAGTTTGCCAAAAATCCTAAAGTCTATACCTAACAAGTGTTGTCGGGTGGTCCGTTCCCGTAAAAATGACCAAGTCTACGTATTCAATGTCGTAGCGCTAAGTCTAAGGGAGTTCATTCCGTTAGCATAACGTTGATAAATATGTTATATGGTGAAAAATAACATATTTTGATGTTTGAGTATGGTAAGAATTGATTTGAGATCAAATTAATGTATATTTATGAAAATATGTATGCAAATGCACAAAACATGCACAAAGGCCAAGAGAGTGAAATCTGGGAATAATGACTAGTTGAGAGTTTTTATATTTTACATACTAATACAGTCAGAATATGGAAAAGTGTAAAGGACCAAAGTTGTAGGTCTATTCAATATCTTTCCAATAAATCTTAGATCACCTCATTCCGAGGTCGGATGAGAAAGTTACAGCCAAAATACCAAAAGTTATTTTTCTAGTCAGACTAGGTTTTCTGGTTCGGGTCAAACAGGTTTGTTTTGGGTTTGCCTCTATAAATACCTGTGTTTTTCATAAAAATTATTTTCTTTTATCATATCTATGAACCCTAGAAGCCACCCTCTCCCCTCAAAAACCCTAGACCTTTTTTTATGAGTTTGGAGAGCTTTGTGAAGTAAAACACCGGCACGAGGGCGAGATCATCGACGTGTAGTGAGGGAGAACAGGTTGTTCATGCTCGTGGTTTACTTGCTGATTGTTTCAGAGGTTTGCGCATAAGATTAAGGCAATATCACTTACATACAAACCCATCCCCATAGTTAAATAACTAGCTTAGAAGTTTAATTTGTGTTTACATGCTTAGATCTTAATCTAATGTGAAAAAGATTAGAATTTTGTTGTTAGAGCTTACACAAATGTTAGATCTACTTGTTTTTCTTACTGTTTATAATAGAAATATGATCATGATCATTAGCGTTACTTTTAAATTCCTTTTAATCTTGTTAATCACGTGCTAATCATGTTTAAACCCTAATTTGATTAACACAAAAATTTTGTTTTATTGAAAGTTTAAGGGTTAAGCATGTTTCTTGTTGCAAATATTCATGCTATATATGTTAAGATTATTTCTAGAAGTATGTATCTGATGTTGTCATGTTTTCATGCAAGTTTCACATGTTTTAAACTAGTTTAGATAACAAAAATCGACATGAATACAACACAGTGCAGAAACCTGCATACCGCGTGCCAAGCAGCAGCATGGGAAACCCTAAAAACCTATCATGGTCGACCGCCGCATAATTATGGTTGACCGCCAACCTCTTTTGAGCATGTGCATGTTTTGTTTGGTTGTTTTGGTCTTTGAGCGAGTCTCTCGACCTTGTACTGTTATATTATAACATGTATGACTTATTAAACACCTAGGATGATGGTGAACTTCAGATGTGGACACGCACACCGAGATATATGTATTTATGCTTAGTTTGTGCTGAATTAACACACATTTGTCACAAGTTAAAATTTATAAATACACATGACTAGTATTTGATCTTTTACGTATCCGGAAATAGGAAGATAAAACCTATTACCGCAGAACGATTGAGTAAGAGTATTACAATATTATCGTTATTACATGTATCCGGAATAGGGAGATAATAAAACCTATTTCCGCAGGGCGATTGAGTAAGAAATTACAAAAGTATCGTCATTCCATGTATCCGGGATAGGGAGATAAAACCTATTACTATAGAGCGATTGAGTAAGAATATTAGAAGAGTATCGCTATTGCATAAAGAGATGCACACATATGTGTATTATCAATTATAGTTACTCCTATGTTAGATTACCCATGAGTAGGGTTTCGTGGCATACAAGATATGGCCTATGGTGATTTTTTTTGAGTTGGATGATTTTCTCTTATAATTGTGCCAACTACTTGAGAATGTAGTTCGAGATTGTGACATTGGTCCTATATGGTTTAGGCTTGGAGTATTTTCTTTTGAGTGTTGTTTTCATTCATAGAGTTAGAATTTGTATTTATGGATCTATAATTTGAGACATATGGTATATATATGAGGGTTTCCTTGTTCTGATTATTTCGCTCGACGTACTACGTCTCGTCTTGTAGGTGTCTAAATATTAACTCCATTAGATATGGGGAAAATAATATAGGTAGACTATGCTTAATAGATAGAGCATCCACTTCATCTAGCAGCCCTTCCCCTGGGGATGGATGAAGGTGATCTTGTTGTAGCGCTCTGACGCTCTTGTTGTTGTTCTTTTGTTTAAATTGTATCTTTCAGGCAGATCAGAGTTTTGGAGAGCCGCAGGATGATGGAGTTCTAGCATAGTCGTCATCGCACAGTTTTAGCAGTTGAAGCTTCACTATATAGTTATGTTCATCGTTCAGATTTTAGAGTTGTATTCATTTTGTAGAGGCTGAGTGCCTTAGTGAGATTTTATTTGACTCATTGTATTGAGATGTATTTCAGACTCAGAGATATTTTTATTCTATTTCAGTTAGGCTCATTTGTTGATATACTTCTTCTGTGCATATTTGATTTTGTACTACTTCTATTATTTGTTTGTTTTGTACCTTCACCTGTTTGTTGTTTCCACTAGAGAGATAGTGACTGTGATGGTGAAATATGTCGTAGCATGGTGTTTGGTGCTTGGTAGGTTTGACAATCCGGGTTTCACCTTGGACTGCAGCCTTGTGTGAACCCTGGGACGTCAATATATGAAACGGACTTAGACAATTCATATGCTAGCCCGACCGAGCTGTAGTCGGTAAAGGCTCATCAAACCCATAAAAGGCTAAGGATTTGCCAAGAATCATATAAGGGTTGCTGTTGATTATTCTAAGAAGAAGGGAAAAATCATAATAAGTATGAAAGTATACTGAACAAAAAATATATTTTCATTAACAAAATCGAGCGTTCAGATACAACAAATCGTGGTCACTCTACATCAAGCTTATGACTAAGGATTTGTTGCTCTAATTTGGATAATTCTTCGACATAGGTCCGCTCAAGCTCGCATTGCAGTTCTTCCTTGAAAGATTCTTCAGAGATGGATAAAATTCTAGCAGCTTCCTCCTCCATTTGGCTAACCTTTCTTCCGAGAGCGTCACCTTGCTAGATATTACAAGCCTGCTATGCTCTTCCCCGGTCCTGGTCACCTCCAAAATAGCCCTTTGTTCTTCCGCCTCTGCATGTTTTTGCTTAAGCTCCGCTATCTCAGTATCGGTAGAAGCTATGGAAGAATCGAGCTCTTGTATATAGGCCAATCTCTCAGAAAGAACCTCCTTCACCTGGTCCACCCGTTTTCTCTGTGCATGAATCCCAAGCTTGGCAGATGCTTGAGCTTCACGATGGGATTGTAGACGGGTCTCCATCTGAGTAGCAACATAGCCAGGAGCACCAACGGATCGGAGATCTTGCAATTTTTTAAATTCATGCTCTAGCCGCTTTAGGTCATCAGTTAGGGCATCCGCAATTTCTGGCGAGCAAGCGTCCCTCACAGAGGCTATTTTGCGCTCGAGGAAAGGTCGAAGCTGATTGAAAGGGAGCCCTTTCTGTAGAAGTTTGTCAATCAATGACCCCGCAAAATTGAAAAATTGGCTAACCTCCAAATAGAGGATGAGCTTCTCCAGATCATCATCCAACAATAATGCCTTAACCATGTCCCAGAGTTGGGACGACAGCCCTAAAAGAAGGACAAAAGATGAGTATTCTGAAATACAAAATAATTCTAAGTCAAGACATGGCGCAAAATTTACCAACGCCTGCCGAACTTTCTTTAGCTGAATGAACGATATCTGGTTCCGTTCGCCCGATATCTTGAGTCACAGGGATCACAGTGGGTGTAGTAACCGTTAAAGTACTAACTTCTTCAGTTGGTCTCACGGTTTGTTTAGTTGAGCTCCCCCTAATAGTTCCAACACCCACGGTAGCTAGTATCTCCGAAAGAGAGGGAAGCTGCGTCTCGGGAGCTGATGACCCAGCCTCGACGACAATTCCTACCAACAGCAAGAAATCGAGACCTTCAGATTCATCAGACTTTCCAATAAGAGTAGTAGTATCAGTCTCAACGATTGGTCCTACAATTAGAACTTTCCTATGGTTAAATGGAAACCGACAGGCAAATCTATAACATGGGATAAAAATCTTACAGGCAGGTAAGTCAATCGTGTTCATTGGTTCTCCAGCCTCACATTGGGCTTGTTCAGACAACATGTCCTCGAAAAGCATGTCGTCAGAATCCAAAGAGATGGGAATCGGATCAGGTGAAGATACACCTGTTTCTCCGAGGTCCGCATCACTGAGAGCTCCCTTATCGCCCATATCCTCCGCTAGAGCACCTACACAGAGTCAAACTGAAGAAGCAGAAAGAGGAAAAACCAAGAAAGCACAATAAGAAGAAGTGAAAATTACCTTCAGCTGTTGTGTCGAGTTCTGCAGCTTCAGTCCTCGGGGCCACTCCTTGCAATTTTTCTAAGAGGGTAAGAAGCATAGAAACGATTAGCGGAGGCACAAATTCTGAATCGTTCAATTCCCGCCAAATGAAGGACCTATCACCGATGTCAAATATACGTGGATCTTCGACCCTTTCAGCGGCATCAGGTTTAGCGCTGGAGTCTACAACAGCCTCAACATTTGTACCTGCTCCAACACCGGCATGTTCTTTGGTCATGACTTTGTCCATTAGTTGGGAGAAGTCGGACCTTTCGAAACCATCAAAGTAGGGAGAAAGAGGATCATACTCTTTTTCACCTTCTTCGCGACCTCCTAAGACACAAGAATGAATAAGTCGAGGAATTAATAAATAGGACAGTTCGAAGATCATAAAAAGTTGAAACGTTACCTTCTCCACCGATAGATATGTCAGTGATAGGTCTCGTTTCTAAAGTCGGGAGTCCAACACATCGCTTGGAAGCTAACTTTTTACGCTTAGCAGACGAAACCTCCCCCAGATCAATAACTCGCTCATGAGTAAATTTAGAGCGCAATTCTCACCCCGAACCGACTTGAGTTGAAGGTTGAGAGCTCGTCCGACGTATGGGACGAGGCCTTTCTTCTTCTCTCTCTTCTTCGAAAGCTGCATCTGGGATTTTAACCCACATCTTGTTAGGATAATTACGTATAACTCGCACTCTTGGCTTCCTCGGAGCCGACGAAGGCTTAGGTAAGCTAGAGCGGCGAGCATGAGCAGCCAATACTAACTCAAATAATTCTAAAGAGAGAGAATCCGACAGACCTATTTCCAGTTCATCATGGTCACTGCCGGCTTCAGTCTCCTGCCCACCCGCAATCTCAGTTTTCGAGATCTTGTCACTAACAGTAGAGTCAACTTCTTTTTGCTTCCCCTTGTCAGAAACACCTGCATGCTCTTTTCCTCTTCTTTTATGCAGTTCAACCTCACGCACCATCCGAGTGGCAATCTGAGCTGCCTCTTTGGCCGCTAACTCCGTAATCGGTTGGACGGGCACAGATTTGTTCGCTGCCAGAAGCTATCGACATTGTATGAACGTCAGATCTAATTTACGCTCAGCACCGGGAAGTTTAAACTTGGTACCAGTGCAGCTGGTTATGCTCCAGAACCAAGCCCTAGCCCTATCTAGTAAGCCACCATGAGTTCGAAGTTGTTGATTTGGATTCCTAATGTAAATCTGATCATACCCAAGCTGTTGGGCGAATTGACATGGCAGGTATGGCTCTATATAACAACCATTCTATACACGAAAGATCATGTAGCCCGGCCGAATGTTGATCAACCAATCAAAACAACCAGCATCAAGACCAGTCTGATGTGTCCCAAACCTCTCCATGTCAACCAATGAGTCACCGTGTTGACCCAAAAACAACAGGAAGCAGGTCGAGAAAGCCTGACACTTCTGATTCTGAAGCTGCCTTTTAACTTCTGTGAACCCTCGGCCTTTCCATTTATAATTTTCTATTAATTGGAGAAAGGGAACCGATGGATCTGCAATAGTTAGGGCCGACATCATATCTGATCGATGTAGTACGAACCAGGCCATCAAATAGGTATAGGGGAGCTCTGCTTTTATAAGAGGAAACTGGGCTGACGGCTGACTTCCCCCTTGAGTGAACACACTCAAGATCTGACGAAGCCCTCGGTAAATATTCACGACCATCGCTGGAAGAAGAGATAAATTCTTTCGATGAGCAAGTAAGATCGCAGGATAAATGACTTCCAGAGGCAGAGCGTCTGTGGATTGGAACGGCACCACGCATTTTTTTAACCAAAGAGCGAGGTAGCCGGCAAGCAACATCATGGGCTAGATCGGCTTCACCACTTGCCATAAATATGTGTGGAACTTGGTTCCAGTAGGAAAACCACCTTCAACGCTAGCTATAGTAAAGGATTGAGCGTTGGACTTTTGAATTAGCTCATTCACTTCTGAAGGAGTCAACAGTGTCAATCCACATATCGCCTCACCCAGACTGTTATCCAGATTCTTGAACAAATAATCCACAAACTTCTTAAGACTTATTTGTGGTCGCGTCTTCTTGGATAGCGGATTGTCACCTACCAAGGCTATGTGGTAGTGGCAGGTGAGATCCCAGAAAGTGTCATAGCGGTTAGGCGTCCGCAACTTCAGCTGCCGTAGCTTCCGGTCAGAAGGAAAATATTCTTGATAGATTATATTACCCATTGGGAGGCCTGACACCTTATGCATCTTGTGCAACGCCAACCTTAACTCCCCATGCTTGGTCAAGAACGTGTTGGTGTTAGGATTGTAAATCTCCAATAGTGCCAGGAAGTGGGGAACACTTATCGTCAGTCCATAAGTAGTGGCACAGACCGCTTCATATAAACCACTCCCTTTCAACTCGACCTCGAACCGGTTTAGGATATAATGGCTTAAGCGGGTCCACCAAAGCTTGTCAGACGAGTGCACCCAACCAAAACACCGGTGACCGGTTACTAGCATTTCTCGACCTAAATTCGCAAGTTGGTTCTTCACAGTGTTGGCCACGGTAACGACTTCACCCTTGGGCGGATCATTCAATCCCAAGACCCCCGGATGTAACCCGATTATCCGATTCCGATCACTTGATCCAGGAATCGCGTCGTGGGTGACATATCCGCAATGAATGCAGTCGTGCTCCTCCGTTAACACCCACGATATTTCCTGCGGGACAATCTGACATCGAAGTTTTGTAAGTGAGCGGTGACGGGGAATTGGAGGAAGGTATAGAGGCTCATCATCATCATGATGTAGCCATTGTTCGGCTTCTAAAGACACATTAGCTGGATCTTCAGTAGAATCGTCGAACAGATACTCCGACTTCCTCAACGGATGTGTCGAACTTGGGTCCTTCACTAAAGGCACATCCGTAATCAGTTGCCTTAAGGTATGGCACTCTCCCTTCCATATTAATTGCTGAAGTTCGCCTGGTGCATCCGAAGAAAATTACGGGGCCGTCGGTATAGGGATAGGTTCGTCAGTGGTGGCGTAGGCCTCACTAGAGCGACCTTCCACTCCGAGAGCATTGAGTGCCCTCGAGGGAAAATTAACTGAGGTAGAATGATGAATGATTATTGACACGGTTATAAATACGTATGTTAAGACAGTATAAGCATTGAACTCATCTCACGAGTTGTAAGATAGAGTCATGACCTTATAAAGGGTAAGACGATCTCAATCACATCGTGCACGTAAAGGACAAGGTACGTTACAGCACGAATAACATGATAACTTACCCTAGCCCACATAACGCGACACAACATGAGATCACCCCGTGTCTTAAAACATGTCTTGATCAAGCAAAACATGTCTTGTGAAGCGTCCAGTCCCACGAAGGAGAGTGGCGGCTCTTCCCAATTACCTCGCCAAGGAGAGTAAAACAGGGACATCATTCAGGATCTATATTAATTAGGTGAGACAATCAAGAACTACATTATACACATGAAGTATGGGATATATCATCATGTGGATAACACGATAATATACCCGCCCTCCGGAATATAGCACAATAGGAAATCGCCCCAAGTTAATTTAAACATGCCTCAATCAAGCGAAACGCGTCTTCTGAAGCGTTCACTCCCACGAAGGAGAGTGGCGGCTCTTCCCAATTGCCTCACCAAGGAGAACAAAGTGGGGATGCAATATGCGGAATGATATATTGAGTTCATGAATAAAAAGAAATGATGAAGTTATACCTATGCAAGTAAAGGGCGTCGCCTCGGGCGACTGAGTCACCGAACGACCTCTAGGAACGCAGGATCTTTTGGGCGACATATCTGCAAAGAGAGTTAACAATTTGATTATGCCAGAGGTTAAGAAATATTAAACTACTACAAAGGGAAAATGGTGATATTCTACGAAATGGGATTTATCATTAAAATTCCAATTCAACCTACATAGTGGGCCTGATGCAGATGCAGTTTTAACCCATGATAGCTCAAATCAAGCTAAATATCTCGGGGTTTTGGTTCAAAACATGAACGTGGCCAAATAAGAAAATAACAACGTGCCTACAAATCAGAATATCATGTGCACTAAAAGCCTGATAGGGCAGTTATCACGCAGGGATTAAACTGAAGGTTTGGCTATAATTGTAAATCTCAGAAGTTCAACTCAACCCCTCATGCAGTCAAAAGCAAACAATGAACTCAACGAATTTAGATTAGGCCTTGTCAATATACAGGTTCTTGAACCCACAGTTTACACCAAGTTCATGTTAACAAAATAGATGTTCACATAAAGTCAACGGATTACGATCCGAACGGGCTGTTATTCAAAGGTAAACTCGATGATCAGTTCAAAGTAAACTCTTTAGATTCGCCAAAACAAAACTACGGATATGAATTCCGATGAAGATGATCAATTCAAAGTAAACTCGATAGCATGAGCTGAGTTCAGAAACTTACACACCAGCCTCAGTTCAAGACTTCAACAGCGGTCAGATGATAAATGCAGTACCGAAAGAACTTTATCTATTCGACAAAATACTAAGTAGATTGAAGACTGAAGAAGCTGAGAGCGGAAGCCAATTGCAGGTCTTATCATACTGATGGAAGGTTGGACCTATCATGTCCAAAATATTCCAGACTCTTCTATAAAAGAAACGAGACTGAAGCACTTTGGAGGGAGTATCTATAGGCATCAAAAATTACCTATGGATTTACACACACAGTTCAAGACAAAGAGAATATAATGAATGACATCATCCGAGTCAAAGAAGTTTATCTGACGATGATGAAACGCATGAAGTGAATCGGTAAAAGCACACAAGTCAACAAATTGATGAAACACACGCAAAGGGAAAACCAAGCGAACCAAAGGAAATGCAAACAGCCAAAAGAGTCAAAAAGACATAACAATTGGCTAGGGGATCACACGCATGCGAGTCACCAAAAGGTGACTTGCACAGCTCCGAGTCACCACGACTATCTGGGCCTTCCAAACCCCCAGAAACACGGATTTCGATGTTTTATTAGAATTCTTACGTCCCAGGACCTCCCCAACTGTTCTGAAGCTATCCTTAAGTGTGTCTGGGCGGTTATCAACTATAGATGACGTCAAAACACTTGATCTTATTAGAAAACACAACAAGAAAAGTCTATAAATAGAAGCCCAAGGTCTTCAGTTGAGAGGATCTGAAATCTGATGGCAAGGTGTTGTCCAATTGAACAGTAAACCATGAATTTTAGAGGAGAATTGGCAGATCTTGGCGAACTTTTTCATAAAGAAAAAGCCTTCGAATGATTTAAGGTTCTCTCTCCCTCTTTCCTCCGGATCAAACCTTGTTTTGATCTCGAGAAGAGCCACAATCTCGTTTGGTCATGATTGTCGCTGCTGCGATTATTTCCTTCGTGAAACAAGAGCATAATTAAACTTATCAACCGGATCTGATTTGCGATGGTCCACGGACTAACACGTCCCTGGCATAGGCAAAGATCTCACGCAAAGCAACAAGAGATAAACTACTGTTGTGTTTTGTTTCATAAAGTTATAATCTTTAATTTTTATTGTAAGAAGATCTTATAAAAAGATCGACTTTTCTTTCAGCTTGAACTTGTAATCGATAAACGATTGTAACAGGTTTAACAACAATGAAAACGATAACTTTTGATGAAAACAACTCAAACATCAAAATATGTTATTTATCACATATAACATATTCATTATTATTTATCACAAAATATTCAAATTTTTGGGGTTTTACAATATGCATCATAGATAAAATATGTTTGACAATCTTAAACTATGAAACAAACTCTATAGGCCATCTAACATAGCTTTTTTAATGCAAGCGACTCTCAAAATTAATTTTGAAAATCTCCTGGGGCCATGAATAAACAACTAACAAGTTTATTGTGGAGCTAGGGGAACGTAGTACATTCTTAAAAATTATAATCTTTGCTTAATTTGTTTATAATGATAGGATCTCATTATTAACTAACTATAAGGTCTAGTGTATTATTTTTTTATTGGGAGGTCAAGGCAGGTAGAGGACCTATGTGAGTCCTCATCACAATGAATGTTATACAATTTAAATACAAAATAAAAAGAAGGATTGATCAATGGTGTAGTTGGCGAGGGGGAAACTCTAGTAGTTTAATTTGTGTATGTGGATATAATATAGATGGATATGGAGAAGGGTGATTTTGAAAATAGTCGGTGTGTGGGGGTAATTACAATGGTTTTTGTTTGTATGGTTTTCTCTATTCATTTTCAAGGTATATGTGGTCTTGTGGATATATATATATATATATATATATATATATATATATATATATATATATATA
>BQKN01066771.1:538630-551658 GCA_022839385.1 Asparagus kiusianus
ATATATATTGATGATGATGGAGGCATTCAACATGAGAGTGAGACTGAGCCTGAATCTGATGCTAACAACACACCAAACTCCACTTCTACAAAATCTTAGCATAAGTCTAACACAAGGCCTTCCTCAAGCAAAAAAGGCTCAAAAATCCAATGATGATGAGTTGATACGTAGCTTTGTTGAGTCAATATCGGAATCAATTCGAAATCAACATATCATACATTAGACTGAGCAATTAGCTACACCTTTGAGGTCCCATAGTGACACATATAGTGACGTATTCCTCGACATGGCATTAGATCACTTGTATGAGTCTGAGAAAGAGGCAAGGAGGTTTTTTTATCAAAACAAAGGAGACACAAAAGATGTTTATTGAAAGTCTTGCAATGGCCCAAGGATGGGATACATTCTTAGCTTGATGGATTCATGTGATCTTGTGGGCTTGGTTATTTTGTGCGTATGACACTCTATTTTGCTAAATCACATGATGTCATATACTCTGCATTCGTGTTGCTAATTATTAAACACGTACACGTACTTATATTTTGTTAATTGCAAACGTTAGATGTTGCAATACATGTAGGTATATTTGTTATTGGTTATATTCATGCTGCTAATTGTTATTATTGGTTATTTGTGCTTAGATTGAGCCAATGATTGTTGGTTCCTTGTGGTATATAATGTTCGGTATGAGCTAAATGACGCATGACTTTTTGGTACTCTATTGCTGGTAGGGTTCTTTTCGTACTTGTTTATTTAGATAGGCAATGATGATGATAATAAACTGAGAATACAGTCTACATTTATTGTGTAATGCTTAGGCGAGACAATTTTATGTGGAATGCAACCTACATTGATATTTCAATGTATGGGTGAGACAAACCATCAAAAGAGCAGCCTATGTTACATCATAAATGTTTAGGCGAGGCAATCTTTTATGACAAATATTTATGTCCTGAGCCTTAGTAAGTATTCATGTAATGGTGGATTTATGCTCATTACCGAGGTGTTGGTGCTGTTTTCTTTTGGTTGGACTGACTTTAGAGCTTGTTTGGCTCTCTATTCTATACTGTATTGGTGGATTTGTGCTCGTTGTCGAGTTGTTAGTGCTGTTTTCTTTTGGTTGGACTGGCTTTAGAGCTTGTTTAGCTCTCTATTCTACATTGTAATGGTGGATTTGTGCTCGTTGTCAAGCTGTTGGTGCTGCTTTCTTTTGGTTGGACTAATTTTAGAGCTTGTTTAGCTCTCTATTCTACATTGTAATGGTAGATTTGTGCTCGTTGTCGAGTTGTTGGTGATGTTTTTTGTTACTATGCTGATTTTGAGCTTGTTTAGCTCTATATTATGAGGTTTTTGGTTAATATTTGAGCTCAGTTTGAGCTGTTGGTGTTGTTGTTTTGTTACTATGCTGATTTCGAGCTTGTTTAACTCTATATTCGATGAATATTATTCGAATTTGAGCTATTGTTGGATTTATACAGGTTCATGGCTGATTTCGAGCTTGTTTAGCTCTATCTTGTGAGGTTTTTGGTTGATATTTGAGGTCAGTTTGAGCTGTTGGTGTTGTTTTTTGTTACTATGCTGACTTCGAGCTTGTTTAGCTCTATATTCAGTGAATATTGTTCGGATTTGAGCTATTGTTGGGTTTATACAGGTTCATGACTGATTTCAAGCTTGTTTAACTCTAGCTTGTGAGGTTTTTGGTTGATATTTGTGGTCAGTTTGAGTTGTTGTTGTTGTTGTTGTTTTTGTTACTATGCTTATTTCGAGCTTGTTTAGCTCTATATTCACATAATATTGTTCAGATTTGAGTTGTTGTTGGGTTTATACAGGTTCATGGCTGATTTCATGCTTGTTTAGCTTTATATTGTTAGTTTTGTGGTTGATATATGAGCTCAATTTGATTTGTTGGTGTTGTTTTTCTGTTACGATGTTGATTCGAGCTTGTTTAGCTCTATATTCACATAATATTGTTCAGATTTCGAGCTGTTGGTGGTGTTTTGGTTCCGTTTGGAGCTCAGTTTGAGCTTTTGGCAATGATGATGGTCAACTAAATAAGATTGCAAACTAATTTACAATGTTCATAATAAGGTAATGTATTTTTACTACGTTATTAACTCAATCTACGTGAACTTGTACGTTTCAGTTTAGGCAATCAATTTTGATAGAAGACCAATAGCTGAGCCAAATTTCTACATGAAAATATCAAATTACGACATGAAATTGGGAAAGTGATACATGAACTATCTTAGATTATTGAATTCAATCTTATCAAAGTAAATAAACTTCTAGTCCACGATGCTGGTCAATCCCCTCTTTACCCATGGTGAGCACAGACCCATTGTTACCAATATCGTGCGCGTGAGTTAAGAGATCATTCATATTCCAATTTGTGTAGGAGATGTCGTTGCAATAGGGATATTTCCACCACTCGTTTTGGTCTCTAACTTTCAAAGCATTGACTCTTAGTATTATTTCTGCTTCTTCCATTATATCCCACATCTCATCACGCTCTCGATCTTCATCCGTATATGAAAATAATTCTTCATGTGTTGTTTTCTATGGTATTTTTCGAGCACGCTGATTACAAAAAAACTAGACTCTGTTCATTGGGAAAATATTAATAAAATTTTAGTTTTTTTAAACAAAATACATACATTTGGATTTTATGAACTTGACAAGTCACCACGGTCTTTAAAACTCTTACTCATGTTTTTTAATTATGGAAATTTTGTGTTCATGGATAGTTGAGGATAGAAGGATTTTATAATATTTGAAAATGTAAAACTAGCCGTTATAAGGGTCTGTTTGGTTTAGTTTCTATAAAAAAGAGGAAAAAGAAAAGTACTCAAAATTTTATTTTCTTGTATTTCTATAAAATTTATAGGAAAAATTTATAGAACTTAAAGAGTACCATTGTTATGGTGTTCCCACTCGCCGAAATATAATTTATTGACAAGTGATGGATAGCAATCAATGCCCCAATCAACTTGGTGGCCCAAGCCCAGCAGAGTCTGACTTAACTGACTGGTCGAGTCGATATTCCTTCATGTTGACTTGAAAAGCAGTATTAGTCGACCTGCTTGTCAAAGACGACTCACCAGGAGTCCACTCGACCATGTGACTAATGCCTCACGAGGACGACTCGAACGACGTTACTTCTCGACAAAGCTAGATGATAACTTCTGCTTCGAGCTTATCCTCGCTGACAATGTGTCCATGTCACATTTAATGCTTAACAGACATCATCATGACTCTAGCCCCAACAGTCTTTATGACTCATCAGACCACGTGGGTTACTGTCATACTCCCTCTCACTTCCCATTTAATGCTGAGGAGATCCTCCCTCTAGTCGTCAGCCGACACTTTTAAAGCGGATGTTAACTTAGCTGCCAACCCACTCTTCACCACCGCCCTTTTGTGCTCGGCCAAAGTGACCAAACTACCCCTTATGCACAGAGTATAAATACATGTACTATTCTAACATTCAAGGGGTTCACCAATCTGATCCTCTAACGCACACACTGTAAGATTACAAGAACACACAGTTTTTCCTTTACCCCACTCAAGTCATCAACTAACTTGACCATTGAAGGTACAACGGGAGAACCAATCCCCACCCTCTCGCGAATTTCTGCATGTTGAGATTGTTCATTAACCCCGTTCAAGAACCAGACATAAAGTCAGAGAAGAAAGCAGCCCCTCTTCAAACTGAACAAACCGATCTTATCCTGGATCTAACTAACTATGTGATCATATAAACCATCAACAACCATATTTTTTTATTTTTTGCTATTTTTTTGTTTGGTTCAAAATATGGAAAAGTTTTTCAAAATATGAAAAAGTTTCTAACTTTATAGAAAATATGTTATTTTCTTTTCTTTTGTTTGGTTGAATGTCACTTTATTGAACATAGCTTACTAACAATGCCCATGGGATCACATGGGAAGGGTACTGATGTACTTAATTATTATTTTTAATATATGCATTAGATTTATAGGTGATTTTCGTCCATTTTTGAGTGAAAATTATTTCTATAAAATGGGGTACTTTTCTATACTTTAGAGAAAGCTTTTTTGTAATTTTTTAAACAAAACATAGTTTATAGAAATCTCCAGAAAAGTTTTATTTACAAAACTGCCAGTATCAGCCATTTTCTATAAAGTTTCCTATAAAACTACTCAACCAAACAGCCCCTAAAGTGATAAATATGGTAGTTAACACTTTTATAAATTTGGCATATGTAACCAAACAAAAGAAAAGGAAATTTTGCTATTTCTATAAAGTAATGTGCCAATTTTATCGTTTTGAACCAAACAAGTAAGGTACAAAATTAAACAAATTGGTATTTTCTAAAATCTCAAAACTTTTCCTATAATTTTTTTAAAGAAATATAAAAAAATCTAGGGAAAATTGCTTCTATGCCCCAAATTTTAAAAACCAGTGTGACCTCGCCCCTCCTACTTTTACCTATGTGTTGCACCCCCTAATTTTTGAAAAATTTGTACCCCAGCCCCTCCAGCTCACCTCTCCCCAAGTTTCAATGCATTTTACATCAAAATCCTAATTTTACCCTCAACAGCCTTCCTTCTTTCTTCTTCTCCTCCTCCAGTCCCCCTCTGCCCCCTCCCTCAACTCTCTCCTCCTCCTCCTCCCCTCTGATCCCGTGGTAGCACTAGCTCCCTCTCCCACGCCGAGATCCGTTGCTTGTTGGGGTTTTTCTAATGGCCGACGACGACATCGCCAATGAATCCGCTGTCGTTCTCAACTACGGACATCAACAACGACATCGATGACGAAGACGCCTCCTCGGCAACGAAGCTGCCAACTCCCCAACCCACTCTATATCCAACTCCTATAAGCACACAACAACCCCTTCCCCTATCCAAGACAAGTCCGGCCAACCTCAGCCCTAACCTCGTTGATTTATCACCGCCACCACAACACACTCCGCCCAAATGCACGCCACATGTTTGACCTAATGACTGAACACTACGCCCAACCCTTGCACCTCCCAATCTTTGAAATGTCACATCAGCCTTCAGCCGACGCTCCGCCTCCAATGTTACATTACCAACATCGTGCTACGAAGCCTCCCTACCCCAATGGTGTACCACCTACACCGTAGAGTTTGACGCTGAGGTGGCGACCATCAGGTCGGCGATGGTGAACGAGTTGAATGAGATGGGGGTGATGATGCTATCCATTGCGGCGGAGAAGGGGTATTTGGATATTGTGGTGGAGTTGTTGAGGTACACGCATAGAGAGAGCGTGGCGATGAGGAATGGGTTGGGGCTTGATTTGGTTGATCGTCAAAATAATTGAGAGGGGATGTGTTTGTGTTTATGTGTGTGAGTTTGTTTGCGCCGCAATTGTTGTAGGATGTTGGTGTGTGTGTGAACCGTTGAATTTTATCTACTATCCAACTCAACGAAGAATATGACAATGAGGATGAAGTCAAAGGGCGGTAGATGAGGCTTATCAGGTTATTGGATTTCGGATTTGTATCGGATGATATATCGAACTCGGGGATGGCCGGCGATCAACAGTAGAGGGTGGGGCCCACTGTTGGAGTAGGATAGTTGGAGGGATGATGAGGGGCAAAGGGAAGAGCAGCGGCGGCGGAGGAGGAGTGAAACACTTTTGTAACGAACTGATCGCCACAACCGAGCAACTTGCACGAACCGATCGCCGATTAATTTGAGTTACGGATGTGAAACACTTTTGTATGTATGAACTAAAATACTTTTGGGTGTATGTAATAGCTAAATACTTTATATGTATGTAATAGCTGTGTATATGAACTAAAATACTTTTGTAGGGATGTGAACTATAATGCAAATGTGATATAAAATTGATGCACAAATTTGTCCTATTAACTATTAAAATACTTATATATGTCATTAACTATTGAAATCCTTTTGTTAGCTTGTTAAGTTACTCTGTTAGATTGTTAAGGGAGCGTTTGGCAACCAAGGCGTTTTTACCGTTTCTGTTTTTTTAAACAAAAACAAAGAAACACGTTTGGCAACCGGGGCGTTTTTTTTTGATTTGTCCCTTTACAAAATCTAAAAATTAAACACTTTTCGCAAAACACAAAAAAAATGTTTTGAGATTCTGTTTTTTATCTAAGTCGTCGCCGTCCGCTCGCCCGTTGCTGCCAGCCCGCCGCCGCTGGCTGACCACAGCCGCCGCTGGCTGACCACCGGTCGCCGGCCACCTACCGCCCGGTGTCACCACCGCCGTCGATCCCCGGTCCACCGCCACCCGCCTGGCAGCCGGCCGTCGGCCACCCTCCACCCACTGCCGCCACCACCGCCACCGCCTGTCGGCCCGTAGGCCGCCGCCCGCCGGCCACCCATTGGTCCACCGCCGCCAGCCCGTTGGCCGGCCACCCGCCACCGCCCGCCGGCCCGTCGTCGCTCCCCAGCCCGCCACCGCCCGCCCGACAGCCGGCGGTCGGCCACCCTCCACCCGTCGCTGCCACCGCCCACCGCCACAGCCACTGCCCGCCAGCCCATCGGCTGCCGCCCGCCGGCCACCCGTCAGTCCATCGCCACCCGCCCGTTGGCCGACCACCGGCCACCCGCCGTCGCCACCGCCGCCGCCCATAGGCCACCCGCCACTCGCCGTCACCCGCCGGCTCGCCGCCGCCCGTCGGCCACCCGCCACCCGTCGGCCACCCGCCAGTCGGTTGGCCACCGGCCACCCTCCACCCGCCACCGCCACCATCACCACCGTCACCGCCCGCCGGTCGCCCCCCCCCACCGGCCCGCCACCGCCGACGTCCGCCGGCCACTAGCCACCCGTCGGCTCGCCGCCGCCCGCCCGTCGACCGGCTGCCGGCCACCCGCTCGCCGCCGCTGCCCGCTCACTATCGCTATATAAATGGTCAAACTAGTTTGACAAAAATGGTGTTTTCAAAACACATTTGAAAAAGAAACACTATGGCATGGTGTTTTTTACAAAAAAAAACAAAAAAAAACACATTGATTACCAAACACATCCTTAAGTTACACATGTAACATGATAACTTTTATTGGTAGGTTGCTAAGTTACACAGATAACATGTTAACTTTCATATGTCGATTGTTAAGCTACACAGATAACATGTTAACTATTTTTGTTAACTTGTTAAGTTACACTGATAACATGTTAGCTTTTCTTGGTAGCTTGTTAAGTTGCAAAGATAACATGTTAACTTTCACGGTTAGATTGTTAAGTTACACAGATAATTTGTTAACTTTCTTTGTTAACTTGTTAAGTTACATATGTAACATGTTAACTTTCGTAGTTAGATTGTTAAGCTACACAGATAACATGTTAACTTTCCTTGGTAGCTTGTTAAGTTACACAGATAACATAAGTATATGTCCACCTACAAAAAATGTGAACGTTGAGGATTTATATATGTCAATAGCTGTGTATATTTGTCCTATTAACTATTGAAATACTTATTTATGTCATTAGCTGTTTATATGAACGTTGAGGATTTACCTATTAACTATAATATATAACAAGTTAACTTGATGTGGTATATACTTACGCACAACAGAATGAGGTTAACTATAATCCATTACATGTTAACTATAGTTGATTAGCTATTAACTATTTACATGTAATTTGTTAACTATAATAAATATCATGTTAACTCTTAATCCATAAGTTAACATGTTAACCATAAGTATTTGTCAACCTATAAAGTAGTTCTGTAGTTGTATCATATTACACCCTAGATATGGTTAACATATTAACTATAATTTATGTATAGATTATAGTTTGTATTGATTATAGTTAACAGGTAAATCCTCAACGTTCATATACACAGCTAATGACATAAATAAGTATTTCAATAGTTAATAGAACAAATATACACATCTATTGACATATATAAATCCTCAACGTTCACATTTTTTGTAGGTGGGCATATACTTATGATATTTGAGTAGCTTAACAAACGAACAAATAAAGTTAACATGTTATCTACGTAACTTAACAAGCTACCAAGGAAAGTTAACATGTTATATGTATAGCTTAATAATCTAACTGTGAAAGTTAACATGTCACATGTGTAATTTAACAAGTTAACAAAGAAAGTTAATACGTTATCTATGTAACTTAACAATCTAACTGCAAAAGTTAACATGTTATATGTGTAGCTTAACAATCTACCTATGAAAGTTAACATGTTATATGTGTAACTTAACAAGCTACCAAGAAAAGTTAACATGTTACCTATGTAACTTAACAATCTAACAGAGTAACTTAACAAGCTAACAAAAAAAATTCAATAGTTAATGACATATTAAGTATTTTAATAGTTAATAGGTCAAATTTGTGCATCAATTTTATATCACATTTGCATATAGTTCACATCCCTACAAAAGTATTTCAGTTCATATACACAACTACTACATACATACAAAAGTATTTAGCTATTACATACACCCAAAAGTATTTCAGTTCATATATACAAAAGTGTTTCACATCCGCAACTCATATTAATCGCCAATCGGTTCGTTGCAAGTTGCTCGGTTGCAGCGATCGGTTTGTTACAAAAGTGTTTCACATCCGCCTCCGCCGCTCTTCCATTTGCCCCTCCTCATCCCTCCAACTATCCTGCTCCTGCAGCAGGCTCCACCCTCTACTGTCGATCGTCGATCATCCCCGAGTCTGATATAACATCTGAGACAGATCCGAAATCTAATAACCAGATAAGCCTCATCTACCGCCCTTTGACTTCATCCTCATTTCCATTTTCTTCATTGAGTTGGATAGTAGATAAAATTCAACGCTTCACACACACCAAATCCTACAACAATTGCGGCATAAACAAACACACACACACACACAAACACAAATACATCCCCTCTCAGATATTTTGATGATCAACCAAATCAAACCCCAACTCATTCCTCATCGCCAAGCTCTCTCTATGCGTGCACCTCAAAAACTCCACTACAGTATCCAAATACCCCTTCTCCGCCGTAATGAATAGCATCGTCGCCCCCATCTCATTCAACTCGTTCACCAACGCTAACCTGATGGTCGCCACCTCAGTGTCAAACTCTGCGGTGTACGTGGTGCACCATTGGGGTAGGGAGGCTTCGTAACATGATGTTGGTGGTGTAATATTGGAGGAAGAGCGTCGGCTAAAGGCTGATGTGACATTTCAAAGATTACGAGGTGCAAGGGTTGGGCGTGGTGTTCAGTCATTAGGTCAAACATGTGGCGTGCATTTGGGTGGAGTGTGTTGTGGTGGCGGTGATAAATCAGCGAGGTTGGGGCTGAGGTTGGCCGGACTTGGCTTGGATAGGGAAAAGGGCTGCTGTGTGCTTATAGGAGTTGGATCTAGAGTGGGTTAGGGAGTTGGCAGCTTCGTTGCTGGGGAGGCATCTTCGTCGTTGATGTCCGTAGCTGAGGATGGCGGCAGAGTCGTTGGCGATGTTGTCGCCGACCATTAGAAAACCCCCAACAAGCGGCGAATCTCGGTGTGGGAGAGGGAGCCTGCGCCGCCACGGGATCAGAGAGGAGGAGGAGGAGAGGAGGAGAGAGTTGAGGGAGTGGGCAGTGGAGGAGAAGAAGAAAGAAGGAAGGCTGTTGAGGGTAAAGTTGAGATTTTGATGTAAAATGCATTGAAACTTGGGGAGAGGTGAGCTAGAGGAGCTGGGGTACCAAATTTACAAAAATTAGGGGGTGCATCACATAGGTAAAAGTAGGAGAGGCTGGGTCATACTGAGTTTTAAAATTTGGGGCTTGGAAGCAATTTTCCCAAAAATCTATATTTTGAGGGGCTGTTTGGTTCGTTTCCTAGATATAGGGAAATGCATTTCCATGTACAAAAACACAAGTTTTAAGTTTTCCAAACTTTTCTAAGAAATAGATTGTTTCGCTTTGGTTCGCACAAAAAAATGGTGGGAAACCAAAATATTTATTTTTCTTGTGTTTGGTTCGCATGGAAAAAAAGGGAAAACTTTTGTTTATATGACATTTCCTACTTTTCTTGTATTTGGTTGGTTTTGAAGTTTGTAGTGAAAAATGTTTATGGCCACCCTGGTAAGATTACCCCCACTATATACAAATTTATTTGTGCTCGTTATATGATGTAATCTTAAGCATATAAAAGTTCGAATGTAACATGAAGAGGAAAATAATATCCTAAATGAATTATAAATTTCTATTTGTATTACTCATCCTTCTCACAAAACAACATTTCTGTTTGAATACTCATCCTTCTCACAAAACAATATTCTTTACAAGTTCTGCTACACCTTCTCGAGCTTGGAGTGAGACAACTTTTGTTGAGTTACCACTATTATTTCTTAGATCCAGTGGGGATACGGCCTGTACAACTGCAGGATCATGCGGTAGCAGTGCTAAAAGCTTCAACAACGAATTCCTGAAGAAAACAATCAGAAATTATAAGCTAAAAAAATTTCATCTTCAAGGAGAGAAACTAGGCAATACTGAAGTTGAAAGAAGGATTTCGCAGTGTAATATATGTACATTAAATATATTGCTCTCAACAGTCCATTCTTGACTGAATTGATTACACAGATGAAAAGCCAAAAACTAGTGCAAGAAAGGTGATCTTATAACTAGTTAATTAAGAAAGAAAATGCTTACTTTGTAGCATCTGATGATGATGTATCGACTTTTACCTGCATATGAGTTTAGAAGCAATCTATTAATAAACCATGCATCACAATTTGAAAAAAAAGAATTCTCAAAGCAACATGGATAGAAGAAATATATTAGGAAGTCACTTTCTGATTTCGACGAGCCTCCTTCGAGCAGCTATTATCTGTCAAATAAACCATGCTTGAAAATAATTTTTGACATCATGTCAAATAAATCAGCCATATGTATTTGCAAATTATGACCATGGGCTCAGAACTTGTTCAATATCATCATTGTTAGCCTCCAGTGCAACATCAATAGATACTGCAGGTTGCTAATCTCAGATAAATTGAAAAGCATCATAACCTAATTTGAACACCTGTAAACAATATCATCCAAATCAAATCCAGCAGAAACAAGCACAACCAGGACCACAACCAGAAATCCCCAAAACAAGCACAAAAGCATCAGTTACCCAACAATGAACATGATGCACCAACTAACCAACGAAAAAAGAACCAGGATACACCAAGCAGCCACGGAAAAGGAACCACACAACAACACCAAAAGCCAACAACAACATCAATAAACAAGCAGGCTCACAGCATCAAGAATGCAGCCAAAAACACCAACAAGCAACAACAACCTAGCCAACAACACCAACAGGCATCAACACCACCAACATGCATCAACACCACCAACAAGCATCAACACCAGACAACAACACCACTAATTCTACAACATCAGCATACAAGCAGGAGTTTATGGCCAGCCAACAATACCAACATGCAACAACCCCATGTAGCCACCAGGCAACAACCACCCCAGCCAACAATATCAGCATACAAGCATGCTTACAACCAGCCAACAACACCAATAGGCAACAACCCATGTAGCCACCAGGCAATAACAACCCCAGCCAACAACATCAGCATACAAGCAAAGCTCACAACCAACCACCAACACCAACAGGCAACAACAACCCCATGTAGCCACCAGCCAACAACACCACCAGCCAACAACATCAGCATACAAGCAAGCTCACAACCAGCCACCAACACCAACAGGCAACAACAACCCCATGTCGCCACCAGGCATCAACACCACCAACCAACAACATCAACATACAAGCAGTTATAGCTTGGCTCGATTCCTCAAAAAATATATAGTGTGGTCTAGACCCTCTCTTAATTATGTTATCACTCTGTGTCCATCTCTCAAATAAAATCAAGTAAATCAAGGAATTGAATGACTAATAATCTCTGTTAACCCTAATCTCAGATCTGTATAGACAATTTTTACCCTAATCTCATATCTGAATAGGGACCGAAGAAAAAATTAAACTAATAATCAGAATAGGGCGCCAATTTCTCTGCAAAATTGATCTAAATTAAACTAAAAAACCGAAAAATAAAAAAAGACAATTTTTACCTTCCTTTTGGAAGCAACAACGTCGACAAAGATCAGATCTGATAAATTGGTGGCACAAGATCAAATCCACTTCCCCAATTTCTTCGATTATAGGGACAACCAGAAGAGAGCGCGAGTTTATGGCGGGAGGAGAGAGGTAACTATTAAGGGCTGAAGGAAATCAACGACGAAGCCAGAAATCTGATGTGACAAAGTTTTCGTTGATTTCACTCGGAGGGTGAGGGAATCGGGAACGAAGAAAAAAACTGAGGTGGCGGCGATTTGCGGCTTTGTTTTCCTTTTCAGCCACAGCGAAACAAAGTATGAAAGAAATAGCGTAGAAATGAAAAATCTGAGGTGGAAGGGAAAAATCTGATGTGAAGTGGTTGTTAAAGTATTCCACGGGCCAAAAATGCGAACCAAACAGCCCCTGAGCGTTTTACTTTTCCTGTAATTTATTGAAATTGAACGAAACTTACCCCTTAATCCTTCTTCCTCACTTCCAGTCTTCACCGTCCGTGAAAACCAATATCAATCCCGCCCAAATTTTAAAGCGAGCGAGAGCGAAAACATTTTAAAAGCAAACCTAAACAAAACCCAAAAAAGAAAATCTCCCCAGTTCCTTCTATCGCCTTTGATCAAAACCCTACTCTTTCCTAATTGTGCTCGAATCCTGTTTCATCTCCTGCAATTTCAACCCTATTCTAAATTTCTAGGGTTCGTCCGCTCTCCTCCGCTAGAGATCGCGGGTAACGCCTTTAAATCTCTCATCTTTAGTATTTGATCAATCGATTCATCGACTTCTGTAAGAAAAAATGAAATCTTTTGGATATTCTACGGTTCTAACTTGTTCAAGAAAACTGTTCCTGTCTTTCCTGAATGACGGCAAATTGTATGGTTAAATGTCAAAATGAATAATTTTACGGATCATTATTTTTCTTTTTATTATTAATTTCCCTTACTGCATTTTCAAATATAACATGCTAGTAAACACCCCCCCC
>BQKN01066771.1:561658-591158 GCA_022839385.1 Asparagus kiusianus
TGCTGTCGCTGATCTTGCACCTGCATTCACATTGTTTCACATCACTAACTCTGATGGGACATAAGATTTCATCCTATTCTTTTCTCAAAAGTGCACAACTCCTAGACCAGAATCATTCGAACCAAACAAGGCCTTGCACTCTAGAATTAGACAATATTCACTGCAATTTACCTATAGGCAATCTGAATTATTCAATATAAATTTTGTTGAACAACATTTTTTATATTGGCAAAACATTTTAGTTAGACTTATAGTACAAAATTAGACACATTCAAATGCATCAAATAGATCTTTTCGTTTAATTAGTAGTCTAATGTTTAACTTAACTGATTATTGTATACATTGATTTACCTCACCTTAACAAGGATCTACTATGTCTCTAGACATCAAATCATTTCGTTTTGGAATACATTTATATACCTAACCTCAATAATGATTTACAGTGTTTCAAGACATCAAGTCATTGGTTTTGGTATACGCTGTAACGCTGATATATTTAACCTCAATATGGATCTATAGTGTTTCCAGACATTAACACATTTAATTTTGCTGCTGCTGCATTGGCTAGATCTAAAATGGCACATCTAAAGATTTGTTGAACTTCATACAGTATTCTATTTATATTTCAGTAAATTAGCTGGAATCTTGTTTCAAAATTCAAACTCATTCCTTGGCTTATGGTGTACCTAAGAGGCAGATGCAGCTCTATGTATCAATTTATCTTTGTTATATTGTCTCTCTTAGCCTAGCAGATACTTTGGACAGGAGCCACAAGCTTGAAACTTCGTTACCATGAGATTTGACTATTTGACTATCTACCTGTTAGATTTTGGTCCTACTGTTTTCTGGCAAGTCCCTCTTGCCTTAAATTTTTTGTAGTCTGAAATTATCATCATCGTAACGGTTGATATCTGCATGTCATGTTGTCTTAAATTGTCCAGTTGCGGACCTCACTTGAGAAAGAGCTTTGGCAACGATGATAATTATGTAGTAACTTGTCTGCTGCTCAGACATTCTTCTTTTGTGAAAATTCTATCCACAAAAGGAAATTGATTCGTGGATCGATTTTAAACTATTCTATTTCTGTGTAATGTTTCTATGGCTTTAATTTGTAATATTTTCTAGAAGAGATTGTGCACAATTTGACTGAGATTAATTTTACTTTTTCTTCTTTTTGCGTCATTAGACTCTGATAGTTATAACTTGTTTCGATACATGAGATATTGAGAAATACATTTACTTATGCTACCAATTACCGGTTGCTTTCTTTTTCCATCCATTCTGTTGGATTTTATTCTTACTTGTATGTTCATGATTTTTTCCCATTTGATTCTTAATGCACTTCAGGCCTATAACCTGTAATATTCAAAGAAATGGAAGGCTACAAGGTTCTGTGGTCGAGAAGGTATTCTTAAATGATTTATCCATCCTTTTATATTTGAATGTTTCAAAATTTTAACAAATGAGAAATTTGAATCATTTCTCATTATTTGATGTTTATCAGTTTTATTGCTTATTTTCTTTTGAGAGAGATTTTCTTCATGCCTGACGATCAAATTGGTTCCATGTGATCCTAATCCCATTGGATCCAAACATGACAGGCATGGAATATTCTTTCCAGAAACCACTTGACATGCAGGAATTATTTAAGACCTGGAATAACGGCTTCAGTTCCTAATCATGCAAATCAGTTCCCCTCCCAGGCGTCAGATTCATGCAATACTATACAAAAAGCACCTCACTTCCAAAAATCTGGAGCCTCAGCTCATGAAAATTTGTATACACATAATTATGGATCTGATTCACCACATGGAGCGAACAATGGGGTTACCACTTCTCTAAATTGTACAAGGAATTCTTTCATGAATGGTGGTATCTGCAATAATAATGTTGATGCAGCTCCAAATGTGGTGCAACCGGGTATGAGAAAAATGCAGGTTCCCTGTGGTTCCTCTAATGAAGGTTTGGGAACCCCTCACAATGCTTCGACTAAGTATGGGGATAAATATGTTGAAGAAAACTGTGAAGATGTTATGAATGATGATATTTTGGAGGTATTTTGTTTGTATTTTGTTTACTTACTGCTAGCTCTTTTGAAGCTTATTACTTGATAGTAATTTAATGATCATATACACGCTCTATGTGTTTATCTTGTTTTATTTTTTTCTCAGAATATTGATGTAGACCAGATAGTTATGGAACACTACCAAAGCAATGGCACACCTGAAGGATCCACATCTAAATATGCGGCTTTTACTCCAATGGGGTTGACAAGTAATGTCACAGGCCCCTGTGAAGAAACCATTCCCTTGGAACTACGTGAAAACTGTTGTCATGGATTCAAAGTATGTCTCTCTATTTTTGGTTTATACTTTCTGCTTCTGAAATTTCTTTCACTATTATTAAGGTGCTTTATATTTCATTATCCAGCTCGGACTTTGTCCAGAAGCAACAACTCATATAAGGGAGATGAAGGACAGACTAATTGCTATATCAAACGATCTTCTAGACAATGTTGAGCTTACTTCAATGCAGATTGAAGATCTTCGCCATGAGCGGTGTGTCGCTATGTTTCATGTTACTCAACAACATTTTTTAGAGTTCATTTGGTCGGTGCGTAGAAGAATCAATACATTTCTTTATGCTCCTAGATTTGCTTCTTTTCAGGTTGCATTTGAACAAACAGATTCAGCAACTTGAAAAATATGCCTTCCGCTCAAACCAAGATGATGAAAAGCACATATCACATCCTATGACCTCGACAATTGCTGCCAAGAATTCCCAACCTGGAACTCCAGTAATGACATCAGGAGCAGATTCATTGAGCTCCTTTTCTCAAGTTCATATAAGAAATGAAGCAGGAAGCTACGGAGGTTGGAGTACTCCAATGCAGTTTTCTTCCATGGATAGGCTAAATTCTCCACTACCACCAGCTGAAAGAGAAATATTTACTCCAAAGCTTCTGGACATTAATTATACTGAAGGTTCTGTTGATCCGAAGTGGAAGCTTATGGACTTTCCATGGACGAAGAAACTTGAGGTTTTCTTCCTTGAAAAAAAAAGTGCAAAATTTCCCATCTTTCTTTTCTGTTTATGCTTACTGCATTTGACTCTCATACCAGGCCAACAACAAGAAAGTGTTTGGAAATCATTCCTTCCGCCCTAGTCAAAGAGAGGTGATCAACGCGACAATGAGTGGTTGTGATGTTTTTGTTTTGATGCCAACTGGTGGGGGAAAGAGCCTAACATACCAGGTAAGCTAATGACTATGGCCATGGGCTTCATTAAATCTCATAGTAATTTCCTGATATTACAGCTGTTTACTCTTTTGTTAATCTATGGTTAAGTTGTGTGCACTTCTAATTCTTTTCCTTTCTTTTTTGTCTATGTAATACGTAGCATGTGTCGAATATGTACACTTCTTACAGTGTCATTGTAATTTTATACGTTTTACTTAGAGTTTGCATTGATTTGCTGTATTACGTTTGTGTCTGAATTGGTGTATATGTGCTTATTCTTTGTTTAATGGCCCTATTTCGTAAAAGGACTCAAGATGTAGAATTTATTAGTTTTTGGTCTGAGAGTTACAGATTTAGTTGTTTGAAACACGGTTAACGGGTTATGATTGTTAATGAGTTATGATTGCCTTCTAGTGTTGTGCTGTTGCTATAACCCAAGGAAACAGCTAGAATCTCTGGGAGCTTCGAGATAACTCTGGAAGCCAGTATCACCTGGACTCTTGGGCTGTTTGGTTGGAAAACTCCAGCTAATTCTTACTGTGTAGGTCCTGCACAAAGCAAATGTTTATCACTCTTTTAGGTTATTACGACGGATGTGGATTGTCTACACTGGTTAGGTTATTTGATAGTTGAGCTGGCCACATTTAATAGATTAATGGTCTTCTTTGCCATATTCACTGGGCAAATTGTACATTTATATTTATATTTATATTTTAGCTACAGATTTTCCCCTCCATCTTGAATGCTAACATTGTTTCTATCTTTATTTGCTGGTGGCTATAAATGTTCACCTCCTGTATTAATATTTGTTATCTTCTATATAATCTGAAGTTAAAATGCTTTGCAGCTTCCCGCTCTGATTTGTCCAGGAGTCACGCTGGTAGTTTCTCCTCTTGTTTCACTTATCCAGGACCAAATAATGCATTTGAAACAGGTAGAGCATGTTGCATTCTGTTGATTTTTTAGATATAACAATAATATTGTGAAACAGGTAGAGCATATTGCATTCTGTTGATTTTTTAGATATAACAATGATATTGTGATTCAATCTTGTATTCCAAACAGGCAAACATTCCTGCTGCCTATCTGAGCGCCAATATGGAGTGGACCGAACAACAGGAAATCTTTAGAGAACTAATGTCCAGTGTCTGTACATACAAGTTGTTGTATGTTACTCCAGAAAAAGTTGCAAAGTAAGTTTTGTACGTATTTTAGATGTTCAATGCTGGTTTGCATGTTTGGTAAAAAATTAATACCACCATACTATCACTTTTGACGCCTCTGTGAGGGTGGCTAGACCCCCTTAAGTATGGTTACTTTTATAATTTTTTTGTAACTAGCTTCCCTAAGGAAGCCATTTGGAAGGGTGATATTCTTTCAAAGGGTTAACTTCACCTTATAATATGTGCCTCAAAGGTTTATATTAAAATTAGAAGAAATCAATTATCATCAACCGTGTTTACTATTTCTTCGGAAAGAAGAGAATATAAGATAAAAATAATTGGACACAACGAAATCTATGAGTATCTGATAGTATTTGCCATATAAAAAAGTAAATTAATTTAATGAAAGTAGGGTATCCCACCCATATCCGGGCGTCTCTATGAGTGTATAATTCAATATAAGTTTCTGCTGAAAAGTTAATGCTTCTGAAACCATTTCCTTTTGTAATGAGTCAATCAATGTTCAAGTGTCCTTGATTAACCAGCCATGCATAGAGCACTATTTAACCAATCATTACTCATACCTGTGCCTCCTATTGTTGCTCTATCGACGTCTGCTTGGACCTGGTCCCTGGATCCAGCATGCTACCTCACCATTCATATGCTACATTTGCATGTTTGTCCTGTTCAACTTATGTATGCTTTTAAAACTTTCAACATACTATTTAATAGCTACCATTGATACCCTCTTTTCATCTTGCGTTGTTGAAAAACCTTTATTTAATGTTTACAATTGCCATGTAATCTTTAAGGGAAGTTTTGCTTTGTCTTATCCTGTATTTTCTTTTTTGGTGGTGCAATGACTGAGCACAGTGATGGAGCATGACGTATAGCGGCTACTTGAATTTAGTGAAAATGATCTCTAGGAATGTGGTTCCCATCCAGTACCAAGATTTGGATGATCAAGGATAGCTCAAAAATCACATATTCATCAACTGTGAATGCTAGTGTATACAAACCAAACATTTCAAGTATTTGGATGATCAAAGATAGCTGATACAGAACATAAAAATCCAAAAGGAAATAAGTTAGCCCTTGATGGAGAGCTAATGGAGAAAAGAGGAATTAGTCTAGCTGATTCCAAAATATGGGATAATGAGCTCTGTTGTTATTGCAGAAGGTCAAATTTAAGAAACCATCATGATTCGCACCTCGAGTTTTTTTTTGGGGGGGTCTTCTTAGAGTGATACACTGCTGTTAGCTAAAGCTTCGCGTTATTATGGATACCCTACAATGATCCACGAAGTTTTACCCTGCTCACTACTACCTTACCGATAAAGATGCAAATATGAACAGTGAAAAGAAAGTAAATTTATAAGACTGATTGTATACGCAAAATATTTGTATGTTCTATGTATGGGATGGATTTCAAATTTCTATGGCCTATTTGTACACTTTGCACTTGGGTAGTGCATTTTTCGCATAGAAATTCTAAAATTATTCTTGCTCCACCGTTACAGTGTTCCCCAATTTAATACAAGCTTATCTGTTTATACATATTTATGCCATCACAGAAGCGATGTTTTGTTGAGGCACTTGGACAGTTTATATTCTCGTGAATTACTTGCTAGAATTGTCATAGATGAAGCTCATTGTGTAAGCCAATGGGGACATGATTTTAGACCGGATTATCAGGTAAGAACAATCAGAGCTCTGTACGCAGTTTATCATTTATACATTTTGGAATTTATTATTTCATTGCTTGTATTTTGTATTACATCAGGGCCTTGGCATTTTGAAACAGAAGTTTCCCAATACTCCTGTGCTGGCCCTAACTGCTACAGCAACCGCTAGTGTCAAGGAAGATGTTGTTCAAGCTCTTGGCCTTGAGAATTGCATCATTTTTAAACAAAGTTTCAACCGCCCAAACTTATCGTGAGTGTGATGCAAAATAATTTGAACTGTTAGTTTTCAGCAAATCATTAAGATAAATTTTGCAGGTATTCTATCATGCCCAAGACAAAGAAGTGCTTGGAGGACATGGATAAATTTATCAAAGAAAATCACTTTGATGAATGTGGCATCGTTTATTGCCTTTCAAGAATGGACTGTGAGAAAGTGGCTGAAAAATTGCAGGTTCTACCCTTTCTTAAGTATCACTGTAGCCAGACATAGAAGTTCATCTTAGTTTATGATATATTGTAAGAAACACTCTTATATGTCTTCTTCTCTCTTTCTATCTGTGCATCATGTTTAGTCATTTTGTCCCATATATACATCTTTGACATGATACTCTATCAACCTAGTTCAGTCTATTTTTGTATCATTTTGAGATGACTACCTCCTTTCTAGGAGTTGAATCATCCTCCAACAGTCATTGTGCATTGAACCAGCTTTAGGATTGTCGTCGTGGTATGAGTGAGTTAATTGATGGATTTCAGTGGAGGACGGTAGTCTTCTTCCAAGCAGGAGAAAATTCGTAGATGTTTTTCTCTCAGGTACCAAGGTCAAAGAGGAACCCTTAAATTCCAAACCTGCTAGTCATACCATCTAGATATTGTAAACTTCATCGGAATATTTGCTCTCTATCCACACTCAAGCTTATACATTATAAAATAAAAGGTCCTCTTGTGTTAGATTTGAAGGTTTTGAAACCCGGGTCATTGTAGACACCCTTGAGCAGTGGCAGAGGGACCACACTACATCTGGGTCTTTGATTGATATGGTCACGGTATCTGAACCAAAATATTTTTTTTATTTCCTCGCTCTATCTTGTTAAACCAGCATTTGCCTTCATCATTTCCACTCTCTTGCACTTATCTTGTCGACAACTTTCATTCTTAATGTCTGTTAGAATTAGTATTTGGGTTATCGGGTTAGGGCCTATTAACCAATTAGCCTATTACCCATATGTAACCCTATATAAACTCATGTGAATGAATGGAAGAGGAAAGGTCTCTGATTTCCACTTCAACATGGTATCAGAGCCAATTTCCAAAACCCTAGCCCTACTGCCTCCAAAACCCTAGCTGCCACAAAAAAACTACTGTACCTCCGAGCCCTAGCTGCCGTTGTCATCCTCTACGCGAAGAATGCTTCGATCTCGGCTGCTGTTCTCCTTCCACACTCACCGTCATCGGAGATCATATCCTAGCCGTCGCCGCTGTCGCTTGCTCTTGCCACCGTCGTCATCGTCACTTGCTCGAGATCATATCCTAGCTGCGGCTGTCGCTTGCTCTTGCCGCCGTCGTTATCGTCGCATGCTTGAGACTGTCACTCGTCGTCCTCAACCTCGACACCGCTGCTCAAGACCGCTGCCCCGTCATCATCCGAGACCGCCGCCACCATCGATGTCTTGCACTAGGACCTCTTCTTTTTTTAGCCGCTGTCATACATTGTGATTGTTGGGCTATTTGTTGTGTGATTTTCTTGTTTGGGCTTCTCTATTTGGGCCTCTCTTGTTTTGACAGAGTTAGAGTTTGTAACACAAAAAAAAACACGACCTTCGGTTAAAACCGAAACCCAAAAAAAAAATCCGACCTTCGAGTTTTCTTTTTTAAAACCTTCGGGTTCCTGACTACTGACCTTCGGGTTCTCTCCTTTTAACCTTCGGGTTCCTGACTACTGACCTTCGAGTTTTCTCTTCTACTCTTTGGGTTCTCACCCGAGTTCTGACTTTCGGGTTCTATTCTGACCTTCGGGTTCCTGCAAAATGACCTTCGGGTTTTCTACTCTGACCTTCGGGGTATAACCCAGGTTACTCAGGTTCTGACCTTCGGGTGAGTTCTTTTCTAACCTTCGGGTTTCTACTTCAGACAAGGAGATTGTTACACTCCTGATATCGTACTATCCTGTTCTGTAACAATGACAGGATCTGACCTCTCTTCTGCTGCTACTACTACACATACTATTGCTGCGATTTCTGCCCCCAAAGTCATTTTGGGGATCACCGTGAAGTTAAATGGCACCAACTACCTACTTTGGACACAAGCCTTCTGCATCTTCATTTGTGCTCAGAATAAATTGGCTCATCTTTGGGCTCCACCTCCCGCATCCACAGATCCTACGTATCTTGCATGGCTCTCTGCTGACTGTTGTGTGATGACTTGGCTTCTTATAGCATGGAAGCCAAGATCAGTAGCAGTGTCATGTTCTCAAGCACTGCTAAGAAAATGTGGGATAATTTAAAAATTATGTACGGGAATGAGAAAAATGCTTCCTGTGTTTTCGAGTTGTATGAACGTCTTTTCTCTCTTCAACAGGGTGATCGCTCTGTACCCGAATACTTTGGGGAACTAAAGAGTGATCGATGAATTAGAAATACATCAGCCCGTCGTTACGAATGCCGCAACACTGTTGGGATATCGTAGGGACCTTGCTGTCTCCAAGTTCTTATCTGGTATGAATCCTACTTTGCAGTCTCAGATACGGGGTCAAATATTCGGAGGAGATACTATCCCGTCATTGACTGTTACATTCTCCAGGATTATGCAAGTAACTACAGGATTGACTACTGCATCTCCATCACCGTTCGCTCCATCACTTGATCAATCTGCTATGTTCTCTGGACGTGGCAGAGGTCGTGATCGTGGTTGAGGACGTGGCCGCAACACAGGGGGAGGACGAGGCACCTTTGGGAGACAGGTTGACTCAGATAAGACTTTGCGTCAGTGCAAACATTGTGGAAGGATTAATCACACCTTTGAGAAATGTTGGGAGAAATTTGGTCGCCCTACTTGGGCCCAGACTGCTGATGTTACACCTCCTTCTGTTGATTCTCCGATAACTACTTCTGCCCCCACCACTGTTCAGATTTCGCAAGCCGAGTATAATCGGTTGCGTCAACTTGAATCCTCTCAGAATATCCATTTTGCCACTCATGTATCCTCTTCAGGTATTGATGCCTAGATTGCCTCTCTTCACAGGCCATGAGTATTAAATTCTGGTGCAATCTTCTCATATGACAGGTATAAATGATCACTTTGTTTCTTTAAAACTTTCTGACCGGTTTTCATCGGTTCGCATTGTTGATGGTACATACTTTACTGTTCTAAGTGATGGAGTAGATGATGCTACTTCATCACTGACCCTTACTGATGTCTTATCTTCCCAAATTCCCTATCAGTTTATTGTCTATTAGTCAGTTCACCAAACACAACAACTGTAAAGTAACATTTTTTCCCTCTTATTGTGTTTTTTAGGACCTGACAACTGGGATGCAGATTAGTTCGGGACATGAGAGAGGATGCATGTATTATTTGGACGATAATATGCCTGCTACTGGTCTTGTTGCAGCAAAATCTGATCACCCTTTACTATGACATCAACGCCTTGGTCATCCCTTGTTATCCAAGCTTAGATCTGTCATTCTTATCCAATCGTCTGTTTCGTCTTTAGGTTGTGAGTCTTGTGAACTGAGTAAGCACCATCGTGCTGCCTATCCGAGTCGTATTGATCACCGTAGTAGTTATGCGTTTGAGTTAATCCATTCTGATGTTTGGGATCCTTGTCGTATTCTTTCCGTTAAGGGTTATCGGTATTTTCTTATCTTTATTGATGATTTCTCTCGCATGACTTGACTATATCTACTAAAAGAGAGATCTGAGGTTTCGATTGTTTTTGAAATCTTTTACAACGAAATCAAAAATCAATTCTCCACCTCTATCCGTGTCCTTCGTACCGATAATGCCTTAGAATACATGAAAAATGACATCTCTCGTTTTTGTGTAAATATTGGCATTATCCATCAAACTTTATGTTCTCACACTTTATAACAAAATGGAGTTACAGAAAGGAAGCATAGACACATTTTAGATGTTGCTCGGACCATGATGATACATATGAATGTTCCAAAGTATTTGTGGTCTGATGTGTTCTCAGTGCATGTTTCTTGATCAATAGGATGCTCTCTCCTGTTCTTAATGGTAAAATACCATTCACCTGCCTTTATCCTAACAAAAATTCTTTTCCAATGGTTTCTCGTGTTTTTGGTTGTACTTGCTTTGTTCTGGATTTATCTCCAAGAGTGGATAAACTATCTCCACGGTCTATTAAGTGTCTTTGTAGGCTACTCGTGAACTCAAAAAGGTTATCAGTGTTATAATCCATCCTCCAGGAAATATTTTGTATCTGCAGACGTAACATTTTTTGAGTCAGTTCTATACTTCTCCTGGATTGGTTCACCCCCAACTGTCAGTTCGTATGTGCCTCTTCCGTCTCTCGCTCTTACTACTGTTCCATTACCTGCTTCGGTTTCTTCTGCTGATGGATCTTCTCTGGGACTACAAAATGCTTCCACTATGCCGTTTGTACCATCACCACTACTGTCGTATTATCGTCGTTCAAAAGTTCCTGTCCCTCTCTCTGCTCCGTTGCAGGTCTGCCTCCTTCTAATCCATCTGATCTAGATATTCCAATTGCTCATCGAGAAGGTAAATGGTCTTGTACTAATCATCCTATATCTGATTTTGTTTTGTATGACCATCTTACTCCCTCTTCTCATCAGTTTGCTTTGTCCTTGTCCTCTATATCTCTACCTAGGTCATATGAGGAGTCTGTATTAGATCATGCTTGGAAACATGCTATGGATGAGGAGATGAATGCACTTGTTTCTAGAGGGACTTTGGATCTTGTAACTTCTCTGACAGGCGCTATTGTAGTTGGCTGTCGATGGGTTTATACCTTGAAGTATCGCACCGGCGATTCGATTGATCGTTATAAAGCACGTCTTGTTGCTAAGGGATATACTCAAACCTATGTGATCGATTATCTTGAGACATTCTCTCCCGTAGCCCGTCTCAATTCTATTTGCCTACTTTTCTCTATGGCTGTTAACCTGGACTGGACAATATTTCAGCTGGATGTTAAAAATACCATTCTGTATGGTGACTTGCAGGAGGAAGTTTATATGGAGCAACCTCCAGGATATGTTGCTCAGGGGGAGAATACTGTCTGCTGCGATTTATGATCTAAAATAGAGTCTACGGGCATGGTTTGAGAAATTTAGTACTGTTATATCTGGTGTCGGTTTCAAATAATGTCAGTCTGATCACTCCGTCTTTATCCGACGCACTACAACTGGTCTGGTGATTCTGGCCGTATATGTTGATGACATCCTGCTAACTGGGAGTGATCTTGCTTCCTTAGCTGAGACTAAGGAGTATCTTTCACGTCACTTTGTGACCAAAGATATGGGAAAACCCAAATACTTTCTTGGGATTGAGATTGCATATCAAAAGGACCATTTGCTTCTATCTCAAAGGAAATATGTATTGGACTTATTAGAAAAAATAGGCCTTTTGGGGTGTAAGCCAGCAAGCACTCCCATGGAGGTGAATGTGGATTTATGGCGTGATAATAGTCCTTTCCTAGATGATGCAGGCCGATATAGGAGACTGATTGACAAGTTGCTCTATCTCACTGTTACTAGACCTGATATTACCTTTGCAGTGGGAGTATTGAGCATGTTTATGCACAAACCTAGAGAGGTTCACTGGACTGCTGCTTTGAGGATTCTAGCTTATGTCAAAAGTTGTCCTGGAAAAGGATTATTGTATAAGAAGCATGGACATCTACACATCTCTGCCTTTTCTGATGCTGGGTATGCGGGAGACATAGGAGATAGGAAGTCAACTTCTAGATTTTGCACATTTATTAGAGGAAATCTAGTTACTTGGAGGAGCAAAAAACAAGATGTTGTTTCTCGATCTAGTGTAGAGGCAGAATACAAAGCTATGATTCACACTGCATGTGAGATGATATGGTTATAGAAGCTGTTGACAGAGCTTGGTTTTACTCAGTCTGGTCTTATGCCTATGCATTGTGATAACCAGTCCGCTATCTATATTGTAAAGAATCCAGTATTTCATGAGAGAACTAAGCACATTGAAGTTGATTGTAACTTTGTTAGAGATGCTTAGGAAAAGAAAGTGATCTCTCTTCAGTTCACTCCATCCTCCGAACAGTTAGCTGACATTCTCACTAAAGCTACATCACCTAAGGTGTTTTCTATTCTATGTAACAAGTTGGGTATGGTTGATATATATGCTCCAACTTGAGGGGGAGTGTTAGAATTAGTATTTGGGTTATCGGGTGTAGATACAAAAAAAATTATATGAACAAGCCCTATAAATGAAACTTAATGTGAGAATGATAATACCTCATAAAATTCAAAACTAATGTGAGGGATATTACCTTAAACAAATCAAAATCAATGTGAGGTGTAGTACCTCACATAAATGAAAATTAAGTTGAGGATGACAGCAGTACCTCATACAAATCGAAATCAATGTGAGGTGTAGTACCTCACATAAATGAAAATTAAGTTGAGGATGACATCAGTACCTCATACAAATCGAAATCAATGTGAGGTGTAGTACCTCATATAAATGAAAATTAAGTTGAGGATGACAGCAGTACCTCATACAAATCCTAATCAATGTGAGGTGTAGTACCTCGTATAAATGAAAATTAAGTTGAGGATGACAACACCTCATGTAAATTTGAAAGTCATGTGATCATAAGCCTTAGCTATAAAATCTAACTTGTGGATACCCACCCTCATACGAACATTATTTCAACTTAAAGGGATAAGGGCTCTTTATTTATACTTATTTTAGAAACATGAAAGATAAGCAGATAGACACTTGAGAAATAAAAAGCAAAGAAGATGTTCGTTATGATAAACGAACGCAACAATCTTGGTAAGGAAGTTTCGATGAGGAAGTTACAATAATTCCCCCACCAATCCATTTTAAACACGTGGCGATAACTTCCCCTTAGTTTTTGATATAAATGGAGACCTCATTTGCCATTCGAAAGAGGAGGATAAAAAAAGGAACAACAAAAAAGAGAAAGAAAAGACGGAGAGATTGAAAAGAAGGAGAGACTTAGAATTTGAAACAACAACGACAAGGTCCTCTGCATTTTTTTATTTTTGAAAGGGAGAAGGGCCCAGACCATTGTCTGGAGATCCAAGGTCCCATCTTCTTTCTCTTCAATTTTGTAATACATTAGAAATAATAAAATTGATATCTCTCTATATTTGATTCTTGATGTCAATTTAATTCTTTATTTTCTACTAATCAGGAGTTTCTTTCAACAAGAGTAATTAAATTTCTGGAAGCATGTACCTCCTAAATATTTTTTTTACAAACAAAGTGATACTAATATGTATCGGAGTAAATATTTAGAGATTGCTCTACTCTTCTTGAGATTGGTGTTATGGCTTGGTTAAGAAGAGATTAGCCTACTCAAATATTATTATTTCTCTGATGGATACTAGCATCATTTTGAATTTCTTTTACAAACTATACACGTTGGGCATTCCGACGCTTACATCGGGTTAGGGCCCATTAACCCATTAGCCTATTACCCATATGTAACCCTAAATAAACTCATGTGAATGAATGGAAGAGGAAAGCTCTCTGATTTCTCACTTCAACAATGTCAAAAATGCACATTCTTGAGCTCATCAAAATTGTCTGGAGGAGTAGTTCTTAAACATCGTTTCATCCAAATTTCAGGAGTTGACAAGAACTCATAATTGCATATTGCCCTGCCTGTCAAGTGCGTTATGATCTTTCTCAAAGTACTTATAACGGTCACTTTGATCGATTCAACCCTGGCCAATCGATATAGGCAATGCATAGATTGTAGCAGTTGTTTCTGTATCCAGCTAAGGCACACATTAAGTATGTTGACTGTAACATGTACTGTTTGTAAGTTTTAGATAATTGAAATTATCAAAATCAATAGCTCTGGTCTATTTATGGGTCTGTGTTTATTCCTTTTGAATCATATTGTTTGCTTTCAGTTTTCGTTAAGGATGTGCTCATTGTTTTAGGAATATGGACACAAAGCAGCATTTTACCATGGTAGCATGGATCCCCCTCAGCGAGCTTATGTGCAAAACCAGTGGAGCAAAGATGAAATTAATATAATATGCGCAACTGTGGCATTCGGGATGGGTATTTATTGCTTCTTTTTCTCTCAAGATTTGCTTAGCAGCTATTAGGCACAGGATACTAAAACATTGTTTCAGGTATCAACAAACCTGATGTCCGTTTCGTCATTCATCATTCCCTTCCAAAATCCATAGAAGGCTACCATCAGGTAACATCCGACCATATTCACACATTTTGCTCACCTCATTTTCGAAGAGTTACAGGAAAATTGGTGATGGAGGATATTGATTTATATAAACCATTCTTTTCCTCTTTTATAAGGAGTGTGGACGTGCTGGTAGAGATGGTCTTCGTTCATCTTGTGTATTATATTACTCTTACGGTGATTACGTAAGTCAAAGACTCGATGCATCTTTCTTTTGCCTCTTCTACATGTATTTTTGCACACTTGAGACTTAGTTCTGGATGTTATTGTTCTCCTTTTGATGTAGATCCGAGTCAAACATATGCTGACTCAGGGAGTCATTGAGCAAACTCCGTTAGCATATGGTTCAAGACGGGGTGCTCTTACAAACAATGATAGAGTACTGGAGACAAATATTGAGAACCTTTTGCGGATGGTATCTTAATTTAGTTCTGCTATTTTTGCTTTCTCTCCAGGAGGACATCTGCAGAGTATAATTTATTTGGTATAATAACTCTTACAGGTTAGCTATTGTGAAAATGATGCAGATTGCCGACGGCTATTGCAGCTTATACATTTTGGCGAAAATTTTAGTCCAGAAAACTGCAACAAGACTTGTGATAATTGTTTGAAAATGTTGCATTGGATCGAGAAAGACGTCACAGATATTGCTAAACAACTGGTTAGGCATATAACATAATTCCATATCTTTGTCCTTGCCCCTCTAGCAGTTCAACGCACTCTATGTTTAGAAATTTTGTTATTACTTGCTAATTAGATGCCTCCATAAGTTTGATACAGATGTCCGCCTTTATGCAGATTGAACTTGTGAAGTCAACAGGACAGAAACACTCCTCAGCACACATTCTGGAAGTATTTAGGGGTTCTTTGAACCAAAATGTATGTTGCTAATTTAGACATTTTTTTAATTCTCCACTAAGTTGATTAGCCACTTATTCAGATTAGTCTACCATTTAGATAAAGAAATACAAACACGAGACACTCAGCCTGCATGGAGCTGGTAAACATTTAGCCAAAGGTGATGCTTCCAGGATAATGCGTCATTTAGTTGTTGAGGACATTCTTGTGGAAGATGTCAAGAAAAGTGACCTTTATGGATCTGTGTCATCTATCTTGAAGGTATGAAATCTGAAGATTTTGCACTTTCCGCTTGTTATAATTTGTTTCAGCGTGGCATTTGTCCGCAATTTTTATCCTGTAAGGGTGTTCTGTAATGCTCTTGATTTATCTGCAGATAAATGAGTCTAAAGCATATAGTCTTTTCGCTGGCAATCAGACTATTGTTCTGAGGTAGTCTTCTGGCTTGCCTTTATACACTTTGTTCGCTTACTTGATCAAGATCTTTCTTTATGTATGCATTTATACACTTTGTTCGCTTACTTGATCAAGATCTCTCTTTTAAGGAGCAGAGGGTTAGTGAAAGAATTCGAATTCTTCATTTAAGGCATAATAAACATGGTGGATCTCACTGAATTAACATACTTTTATGCATGAAAATTATAATACTTAGCTACTGTCTTCTATCACATTTGACTTAATGGTGCTTGAGAGTAGAGAATATGTGTTCTTGATTAGCCTGTTACTGGGTATGGCTGGCTTTGGTTAAAAGCATCTGCCAGAATCTGTGGCTTGGACTGGACCCTTTCCTAATTTTCACCATTCATCTGAACCAGATATTCTGACACATTGGCCTTTCTATTTACCAAATGGTCAAGGTCAAGTGGGTTCATGGTTTTCCACTACAAAAAATATTGTAAATTTATAATCAATGACTTAAGCAGTCCAAAAACTCCAATCCTTTTTCCTCTCCCCGGTTCACATGTTTCAGAGGTAGATTAATCATATTTGGTTTCACATCACCTGACAGTTACACTTGAGAAAGATGATCATTATGCATTTAACTTTGCATGTGTGCCATATTCAATAGCTGTCTAGCAATCCGATTTTCCTTAAATGATGTCTGGGTGATGCACCCTCATGCCTTCCTATCCTATAGGCTGGCTGTTCAAACTCCCTTTCAATGTGTTAAGTTTCAAATATCACCTCAAAATCTAGTGTATATGAACTGAAATTTGTGGATGCCAGGGGTTTAAGTTTTTATGTCGCCCTTTATGTTTACGCTCTGTGTTTATAATATACTTTCTTCATGAAACAGCTATCATCTTCAGCAATACCTTCAAAATCTTAAACCCCTGGCATCTTATGTTTTATGCCAGGGGTTTAAGATTTTGAAGGTATTGCTGAAGATGATAGCTGTTTCATTTTGTAAATGGATTCTTCAATGTCATTTTCTCTTGCCATGCACTTCTTCTCTGTCTACCATCTTTGGCTCATTAAGATGAAAGGTACCGTATGATTAAAAATATGTTATCATGGCTCATTCATGTTTAAGGTTACTGTTGCTAGCTATTCAATACTAATATATGAAAAGCCTAAAATTTAGGTTTCCTGCTGCTGTAAAGCCGTCTAAGTTGACACCAGCAAAGGGATCACTGCTTCCAGAAAGAAGTCTTGAACAGAATGAAATAAATGCTCAAGTACAAAATGAAGTAGACTTGGTATGACACTCTTTCCCTAGAATGGATCTTTAATAATGTTAATTTTTAGTAAACTAGTTTGAGAAAGAACTTCCCAAGATGGGAATATGACACAAAGGGGTAACAAACCCACAGCCTCTGATTTTTTATTCATGTTTTCTAAATATTGGTTCTCTTCTTTTTGTTGCAGAATTTATCAGCGAAGCTTTATGCTTCTTTGCGTATGCTTCGAACTATACTTGTAAAAGAAGCTGGTGAGGGGGTCATGGCCTACCACATTTTTGGGTAAGTTTTTTCCTTGAGTCCTTTATTAAGCTTATGTTCTTCATACGAAATTTTGACCCCTGGCTCATGATGATTCTTCCGCTCTACTTTAGAAATGCCACATTGCAGCAGATTAGCAAGAGAATTCCAAGAAACAAAGAAGAACTTCTTGAAATAAATGGCATCGGAAAGTAAGATCTTCTTTCTTTACTGTTGATCATACACAAAACACATATCATTGATGTAAGAGTGTGACAGCCAGGACTTGTGTCAAGTTTCTTTTTCTTTTTCCTTTAGATCTACTACAATGTGTCCACTTTAGATAAGCTGGCCTTTTAACCATAATGCTACTGCAGTCAATGAATATTGGTAGACATCCTATGGTTCACTGCCTTTAATAGTATCTTACTACTTAATAATCCACTAGATTTACCAAAATTCCAGATTATAATCCACTTGGATAATATTCCACAAATGGATTATAATCCTAGTTCCCAAACATGCTCTTAGGAATTTCCTTTATTATATGTTTCTTTTCTTGTTAAAGTTCTCCTGCGTGCGTAGGTATTGTACAAAGTGTATTAAGTATGGGACATTACACCTTTATAATCAATGAGAATGTAGAAAACCTCTTCTTACTTTCTTTTATTTCAACAATGACTGAACGTATAATCAAGAATTGTGCAAATAAAATGCTTAAATCAATTTGTTATTTCAGGGCAAAGATAAACAAGTATGGTGACCGAGTTTTAGATACCATAGAATCTACAATCAGGGAGTATCAGAAGACAGTCAAGAACAGTAGCAGCGGTAGCAGCAATGAGAGTTCAGATGCAGCAAAGAGAAGGAGAGAATCTAAAGGGTCCCACTCCAATGCGCTCGATGACGATTTTGCCCCCACCACTACTCAATCCAAGAAACGAGGACCAAAGTTGGGGTCTAATAGTATATCAACAAACTATGAACGTTGTATAGATGTTGATTTGGATGGATATGAAGAAGAGGTTGAGGAGTCTGCTTCAAGAACGAAGCAGCAAGAATCCGGCAGAGTCTTGCCTCGGTGGTCAAAAACAGCAAGCAAACTGAAGAATGGTTCTGTGAATAATTTATTCAAGGATTATATGTTCAAGAATTAGTCTCATTTCTTACATTAAATGGATGAAAAATTTTGCTACTAACTTCAAGGTGTGGTTTGCTAGATTGCGCCGTTAGTGGAACTGTTTAATTTTGGTCGGAGGTTGTTAATGTTAATGGTTCTAGTGGAGAAGAAGCGTCAAGGTGTACATTTTGTATAATATATGAAGATTCTGTTAGAATGCCGCTACATTTGTCCTTGTGAAAGAAAGAGCTATCATCTTCAGCAATGCCTTCAAAATCTTTCAAGCTTTTCGTCACATTTGCCATCATTTATAGTTATTATCATCCCAATAGTAGAAGCTTGATAAGCAATACAGCTCTTGATTGCGTGTCTTCATTTCAGGGAAGATTTTTCTTTTTTCGGCGGAGAAGGTGACGTACCCCTACCTAATTGGCTAATGGGCCCAAAGGTGCTTGATAAACTGGACCCATTAGACTGCTTGACCGGTTTTAGTCATGACTTTACGGGACTGTTTTGTAGGCAAACAGAGCTTTTTAGCAGTGAATACTGCGAAGGGATTCATATTTAAATTGGTTGATTTCCAACATTGTAATTATGAATATAAATTAATTTGCGATTCGTATAGTCAGATGATGCATTCAATTTGGTGGGAGCAAAAATTGCTGCCTCTAGAAAAGGAATATATATATATATATATATATACTAGCCCCGTATACCTGGGATTTTTGCATATGCAGGCTATCAGCCCACCCCGCGCGCTCAGAATCGGGCATAAAGTCGGAGGAGGAGTCGGCTTCAACTTTCATCCTCTTCTTCTTCCCCACCATCGCCTGGATCGAAACTGCATCCGACCGCGGGAAACCCCCATCGACTGTTTGTTTACGAGCATCAACACATGTCATTGAGACCAACATGAAATCAAGCTTGACATGAGAAAATATAGCATTGTAAAAGTGAAAAACACTTCAAAAATAGCGTTCTAAAAGCAAAATAAATAATTAAAGCTCATAAGACAAGATGATTGGTTAAAAATGGGCTAAAATGTCACAAAAGATAATATGAAGTTTGTTCCTAATCCTTGATAAACTTTAAAAAAATTATAAAATAAAGATTAATACTAAATCTAGTATACTTTTATATAATGAAAACATCCACATAAACATATAAAAGTACTAAAAAAGTTTATGAAAATCCCTTCCAAAAATTCCTAATTTACTCCAAAAAAACCTATTCTATTAAAATATTCAGAAAATAGTGTCTTTATTCATTTTGTTTTATTTTTTATTGAGACGTTATCAATCATTCTCCACCTTTATATTTTTTGATAAAATTAGACTACTTTTAGATGCCAAAAAAGGATAGTAAAACCTTAAAATAAAAGTTAAATTTACATATCTTAATGAAAGAATATCAAACAACTACTCTTTTTTCGCTATGTTTTGAAATTTTAGTCACTTTTTCATGATTTTGAATTTTTAAGGGTGTGTTTTGCAAATTTTGAAACTTTGAGTGTTTTTTAAAAAATTTAAATTTTAAGTTGAGTGCTTGTAATTTTCATGTTTCATATGTTGGTAGTAAGTTTTTTAATGTCAGAATATTTCTTACAACTCTGAATTTTGAGGGTATTTTTTGTAATTATTGAAACTTTAGATTGTTTGTTGCAAAATTTAAAATTTTAACAGTCTGCTGATAATTTTGAGATTTGATATGTATTGGTTATAAGTTATTAAATTTTAGGGTTTTGTGTGTTTTTTAATTTTCGAAGGAGTTTTTCAGAATTTTTATAACTTTGAGATTATTTTTATAAATTTTAGTTTTTTTAGTGTCTGATAGTATTTCTTTGAATTCGACTTTGTTGTCCGCAAGTTTTGAAATTTCAGTATTTCCTAGTGCTTTTTTATTATTTGAACTTTTGAGGGCGTTTTCATAGTTTTTAAATATATTGAGGGTTTCATGTTTGTTGTTTTAAGTTTTGAAACGTCTGGATGTTTTGTGTAATTTTATGCTTTTAAGGGTGTTTTGTGCAATTTTTGAATTTTTTGGGTTTTTTGCAATCTTCATATATTATAGTTTATTATTTTTTAAATTATTAACCTGTAAATAGTTCACATAGGATTAGGATAGGATATAATTATGACTATAATAAATTAAATTTAAATAAAATATTCAAATAGTCCATATTAACCATGGAAAGATTTTTCCGAACTCGTATAATTTTAAAATTTGATAGGTATTGGTTATAAGTTATTAAAATTTAGGGTTTTCTGTGTTTTTTAATTTTGAAGGAGTTTTTCAGAATATTTATAACTTTGAGGTTATTTTTTACAAATTTTAGTTTTTTAGTGTCTGATAGTAATTCCTTGAATTCTCTTGTTGTTCGCAAGTTTTGAAATTTCAGAATTTCATAGTGCTTTGTTATTATTTAAACCTTTGAGGGTGTTTTCATAGTTTTTAAAATATTGAGCGTTTCATGTTTGTTGTTTTAAGTTTTGAAACGTCTGGATGTTTTGTGTAATTTTATACTTTTAAGGGCGTTTTGTGCAATTTTTGAATTTTTTAGGGTTTTTTTACAATTTTCATATATTATAGCTTATTAATTTTTAAATCATTGACCTGTAAGTACTTCACGGATTAGGATAGAATATAATTATGATTATAATAAATTAAAATTTAAATAAAATATTCAAATAGTCAAGGGTAATATTGACCATAAAAAGATTTTCCCAAACTCGTACTTTTGAAAAGAGTACGATAAAAAGAAAATTATCCCACCAAACTAAAAATGACCTTTCCACAGTGAACTCGCAATGGAAAGGGGTTCTTTGGTTTCAGTCCGTTAAATCTGTAGCATTTTGATATTAGTCCCCTAGTCCTCCAAATCTCATTACTATGTTGATATTAGTCCCTCTTAACTAAGGGCTGTTTGATTTGCAGCAGCTGAATATTCCGTTAGCATTAACTTTCAAGGTCAACTAACTTTTAATACCCCTTCCGTAACAAACCGAAATCCAATATCCATATTAAATTCATATCCAATTAAAACCTCAAAACCCAGTTCACCTTATTAGCTCCACCTGGTGGTGCTAAACTGTATCCGTATCCGAGGAAATATTTATAACCGTATTCGTTAGGATACGTATATGGTTACTCAAATCTATAACCGATAGGATATGGTTACGGATATGGTTTTATAGTGAAATATCCGTATCTGTATTCGAAATATCCGAATACATATTAGTCATACTCTTACGATAGTTTCGATTCTTAGATTATGTATTTGTGGTTTATTTTGATGATCAAGATGTCTGCTCTTAACTTTCAGATATAATGAACATATTAACGAACTCTTTTGTATCGCATGAACTATGTTTTTCTCAATGCTATCTAGTTTTTTCATATCCGTTTTGTATCCGCATGCATATTCGCTTATATACCCGCATGTATATCTGTAACCGTATCCGATTTTAGCGAATATGGTTATGAATTTTCTTTACCGAGGTATATCCGTATCCATATCCGTATTCGAGATGGGTACCCGGATATGGATATGATAAGCATCATATCCGAGCCGTATCCGGACACAATGCACCCCTAGCTCCACCCCCAACAGCAACAATAGCTCTCCCAATCCTCCTCCAAGTGATTAGGATTGCTCCGGCGACCTCTGAATTCTGGCCATCCCTGCTATCTCCAGCTCTCCAATCCTATATAAATCCACTGACGTCCTCCTCTTCGATCGAGACTCCCCTGTCGAGTCCCTCCATATCGGCTAGCTACTCCCCCCTCGGCCGTCTCCTCCCCTACTGCCCCCTCCCCCCTCGCCAAATTTCTCTTCCCCCATCCCCCTTCATTGGCCCCTTCTGCCCTCCCTGTTAATATGACCCAATCAATTATTGACCAAACAAACCAAGGAATATTTCCTAGATATTATTGAGTTGTTAGCATAACTTCCTTAATATCCGTAGAAAAGGGATTCGTGGATAAGTAGAGGAAATTATGGAGGCTGATACGATTTGGGGTGGATGTGGTTACTGAAAAGCTCTATAAAAGGAAGGGTTATCTCATTGTTTCCAAAACCCCAAATTAAAACCACCCTCTTTTGTCCTTTTACTCCCCTCCTCGACAACCCAAAAAACCTCTCTCCATCTCCTTCTCTAAAGAGGAGGTTGATGCCACTACTGCTGATTAGGTGGGGCCCATTAATGTTGACAAAGTCAAAATCTGGATCTAGGGTCTCATCGTCATTGCCGCTAAAGTGTGAGGTGGCGGGATTTGTGGCGGAGCAGGAGGGGGAGAGTAAGAGATTCGGGAGGGAGTAGGTATTGTGGTGTTGTTGAGCACTCGCTAGTGGGTAGGCAGTAGGGAGGTCAATTTTGGGGAGGTTAGGCGGTGGTGAGAAATATAGCTGGGGAATTTGAGGAGGAGGATGGTAATAATGTTTTTGGGAGGACTTATGGAATGTTTGGATGGAGGGTATAGGGCTGTCCAAAAAGCCCACGGCCCGGGCCCGGACCAGAACAGTGCCGACGGGGGCACAGAAACTGAGCCCGAACCCGGGCCCGACTGCAACGGTCACCAGGGGTGACCGTTGTGGGCAAATACCGGGCCAGGCTGGGTCGGCCCGGCCCGGCCAGGCACCAACGGTCACTTGAGGTGATCGTTGGGAAAAAATAACCGGATCGTCCCGGGCTATTTTATGAGGATTTTTATGATCGTTGGCCAAAACGGTATGAAATATGGCTGTTTTGGCTGGGTCGGGTCGGTCGACCGGCCCGGGCCAGCCATAACGGTCGTTTTGCCCTTAAAAACGGTAAAAAAACGGCTATTTTATGAGGATTTTTTGCTCATTTGCCTAGGAGGCTGCCTCTATAAATAAAGGGAGGTTTTTACTTCTTCTCCTCACACCAAAACTTATCTATTTCTCTTTAATACTCTCTTATACAATCTTATACTCTCTTATACTCTCTTATAATCTCTTATACTTTCTAATCCTTTCATCAAATGGCTTATGGATCTGATTATGAAGAGCAAAACCTATCTTGTACCGATCTTGAAATGAGTCCTACAACAACTACTCCTCCTACCGGTGTTAATCCCGAATCTGGTGGTGACGAATCTGCACCAAGAGCTCCTAAAATGGCGAGATTGGATGTGTGGATTTTTTTGAGAAGATAGACGTCACCAAGGATGAACACGGTAGGATCATCACCCAGAAGGCTAAATGTGCGTTGTGCGGTCAAACTTTCCAAGCTCATCATAAGAGCGGCACCAACCACCTCAAACGCCATATAGAAAAATACAACAAAGACCAGAATCCTCAAGGTGATATCCGACAACCTATAATTTCCCAATCCTCCTCTTCTAGTAGTCTCGGTAGTTGGAATTATAACGCTGCCCGAGTCAGAAAATGCGTAATCAGGTTTATCGTTCTTAAAAAAACATTCCTTTTGAATTAGTAGAAGATGGTGAATTTGAAGATATGTTTAGAGATGGTTTTTATCCCGCATTTACAAAATTTTCTCGTTAAACCTGCCAACGTGATATTTTAAAATATTATCAGAAGGAACAAGGAAAAATAATTTCTTATTTTAAAAATTTAAACTGTAAATTTTTTTAACTTCTGATATTTGGACATCTAGAGCACAAACTAGTTATTTATGTATCACAGCACACTGGATTGAAGAAATTTGGTAAATTTTTAAAAGAATTATTTCTTTTATTGTAATTGAAGAGTCACATACTAGTATTAATATTGTAAATTTAATAATTAAAGAACTTATAAAACTAGAAATTGATCAAAGAATATTTTCTCTTTCACTAGATAATGCAAGTAATAACAATGTAGCTGTTGATTTTATCAAAACAATTCTGTCATTGCCATGTAATGGTGATCTTTTCATATTAAATGTATCTGTCATAATTTCAATTTAACTGTTAAAAGTGTATTTACTAAAATTAAACCCATGATAGAAAAGGTTAGAAAGTTTCTAATATGCATAATGCCTTCAAAATGAGAATTAAAAGATGGAAACAATGTTGTAAAAAAAATTATAATCCCAAACTAATTCCAAAAGATGTTGACCATAGGTGGAGTTCCACCTATGCAATGTTAAGTGTAGCAATAGAATATAAAGAAATTATAAATAATTTTATAAATTTTTATGCTTCTACTTCTAGCTCTAGTAGTACTTATGGAATAACTAAAGATGAATGGACAATTATATATAATTTAAATGAGATGTTACAAGTCTTTTATGATGCTATAATATTATTATCTGGCTGTTATTATCCAACAATTACTTTAGCCGCTTTACAAATTTTAAATATTCAAATATTTTTTGCCAAATATCGTATAAATGATACTTTTGGAGCTATAATTTTTCAAATAGAGAGCAAATTTAATAAGTATTTTAGGCCTATTCCTCATATTTTTGGTTTGGGGGTTCTTATTGATCCATGTTTGAAGGATATTGACATTCAAAGTTTGTTACAATCATTATATGGTGGACAAATTATAGACTTAGATGATGGATCCATCCTTACTGCTACTTCTCATCATTTAGCTATTAGAAATTATTTTCAAATATTATATGATGAGTATGCAACTAAACATGGTGTAGCTGTACAACAGTCTACAGCTTCGGTGCCTTCGAGCACAGGCCGAGGTAAACGTGTAAGTTTTGATAGGTATGCAATGGCAGCTGAACTAACTAGTGGATCTGGACTTGGATCAGCATTAGAGGTTTTCTGAAATAGATGAATATTTATCTACTTCTTTAGTTAAATGTCAAGAAAATGCTTTAGATATTATGCAGTGATGGAGAGTATATGGATTAGTTTCATATCTTATACTTTTCACCATGGTTCGTGACTTACTAACAGTGTAGATTTCGACGGTAGCTTTGGAATCCGCCTTCAGCACGACAGGACGTTTGATCGACGACCACAAGACATGCTTAGATCCGTATACTGTACAAGCAGTGATGTGCTTACAAGATTAGCGGAGGTACGAGAAGCGAACACAAGGCATCGATCGGATGGTTGTACTTGAAGATAAATTTGAAGAGTTGGGACTAGCAGATAGGTATCAAGATTAAACAATATTCATTAAATTATAATTTTGATTTCTTAGATTTAAATTTGTAATGAATTATTTCAAAAACAGTTGCAAATGATAGTGATATAGGTGAGTAGGTACCAACATAGTTGGGATGCACTCATCTATTGTGATGCGACGAATTCTGAAATAAATTTATACTTGTAAATGATTTATTGATTATTAATAAAGAAGTTATTTTTATCATCTTTTATTTTTATAAATTTTTATACTTGTAATTTATATCATTTCAAGTTATTAATAATATGATTGTTTTTTATTAGCATTTTCTGTAATTTTTATGTATATTTTATGACTTATGGGGATTTTTAAAAATTAAAAAAAAAATAGAAAAACCCGACCTGGCCCGCTCAGGCCCGGCCCCGGCCCCAGCCCTGGCCCCAGCCCGGGTCAACCGGGCCTGGGTCCGGGCTTCGATTTTGTCCGGCCTGGGCCAGATTTTTCGGCCAGGCCCGGACCGGATGGACATGCCTAGGAGGGTAGAGCCAAGGGGAGAGAGAGAGAGAGAGAGAGAGAGAGAGAGAGAGAGAGAGAGAGAGATCTAATTTTAACTTTGTTTGGGAGTTCTATTTAGGAGGATAGATGAGGAGAATGTAGGGAAAAGTTTAGCCAAAATCTTACGCCCCAAATTGGGTGTAATGAAGAGGAAGGGAAGGAAGGGAAACTTTTCTCCTTCCTTCCCTTCCATAAGTCATCTCCCAAACACACTTTTAACTAGAGGAGGAGGGTGTTGATGTAATTATAACCATCTACGGTAGCCAATAACCCGACTATCGGTGGCGGAAGTTAGAAATTTTTCATAGAGGGGCCAATACGAAACTATCATGGAAATATTAACACAAAGCAACTTGGATCACTATTCAGAGTAGAAAGGCCAACTTTCTCAAGTTCATTATCTTCAACCTTTAGAAGTTGATCAACAGCCAGAGTTTTCGGATCTGGAGCAACTTTTTGGTCACTATGATTCGGTTGAGTAAGAGATTTCTCCTTAAAAAAAATTGCCAATAGCAGTTGATTTTATCAAAACCATAAACTACAAATACCATCTTTTTGAAGACCTATCAATCAGAAATATATAAGCTTAAAATAAATTCATAAGAAGAAACTTGTAGCTTTTATTTTTCAGTTTTATATCTAATTTAATACTATTATAAAAGTAGATTGGGATGTTAAAACATTTATTCCCAAAATGTCCTCAGCGCATCCATATATACATACATTAACATACATACCTCTCATTATAAATGTGATATAGGCACATACATACTTGATATGATACGTAGTATTATCTAACCTAATCTAATATCTAATACTATTATAAAAGTGTGTTGGCATGTTAAAACATTTCTTCCGAAAATGCCCTTTAAAACACATACATGCTTATATAAAACATATGCATCCGTGCATAAACAATACCTCATACGTACATAACCCTCAATTAAATGCATTATTATAACCTCCCATTAATATATTAGTGTACTATAAAATATGAATTATACAAAATCATAGTTTATATTACACTACAACAAAACATAAATAATAGTTTTGATTCAATATTATAATTCTAATACTATTATTTTTAAAGAAGAATATTACACTACAACAAAACATAAATACATTATATTGTTAGTATGTTGATTCAATATCTATATAGTGTACTATAAAATATGAATTATGATAAAATACTATTGTTTTAATTTTTTTCAAAATAATATAAATACATTATATTATTAGAACATTAAAACTTTTTTCCCAAAAATATCCTCAATAATAACATCAATTGACAACAAATAATACTATATATCTAATACATGTGCTTATATGCGCTACATATTAATGCACCTTATTTGAGGTCAAAAAGGACAATATCTAGGTGGTTATTCAAAGGGATGATCTTTAAATTTCATGAGGAATTGAAAGGTGAATGCATAACGTTAATTGAAGCTTAAGGGTTTCATTTAATAATAATCCCTCTCTACTAACATTAATTTACACCTAATTATGAGAATTCAAATTCTTATTCACTTGTAATAAAAATTGAATTGATGTATTCAATCATATCTATAGTGAAAGTTATATGTATATGTTGTTTGTATTTGGATAAAGATTAGCTCAATAAGGATAATTAAACTTTTCATTATCTTTTTTTCTTTTCTAAAAGTCTTCATAATCTTTCGGACTCCACTAATTAAGCTTTTCTCAACCTATTAACACCTCATAATTACTTATGAAGTGTTGTCTTAATTCAAACCTCTTCCTCTCCTCCATCTTATAACCGCCAAACAATCAATCTATAAATACAACCTCTTACTTCTACCCTCACAAATCCCTCATCTATCATGAAAAATAAGTTTCTCCTCCAATATTAAGCTCTTGCCCTCGTAATCTCTCTTTCTTTCACTCTCGCAATAGCCCACGAGCTCTCGCCAACAAACTCGATCAACCTCTATTTGGTCTCATTTATCGACTGCCTTCAAGGATGATGACGTTAGCCTCTGGACTACTGAAGCTTACTATACCTCCAAAATTAAGCTCCTGCTGGACCTTGAGTCATTGGCATGATCCATCTTGATTGAATGTTAAATTATTTTTTTTTGTTTCAGGAATTAATTTCAATGTGATGATAAAGATTTAACATTTTTTTACTTTGGAATATTGTTTGGTATTAGATGAATATACAAAGCAATTGAAAAGTTAGTTTAATAATATATAGAAGCACATGCAAAATAATAGTATTTATGTTTTTAAAGAAAAAATATACATATTTTATTTATCATAAATATGCAATCAAAATCAAAACATAAATACTATTATTTTAATAATATATAGAAATAACAATTTAAAAATAATAGTATTAGAATTATAAGATATAAACTATTCTTATTTTATATTATATATAAAATAATAGCATTCGGAGGGCAAAACATGTATGTTTTTCCTTTAAAAACATTTAGTACGTAAAATCATAATTATTTTAATAAATTATGAATAAACAATAATTATTCAAAATATAATAATTAATCGTATAGTTATTTATACATATTTTTATCATATAATTTATCACTTAAACAAAAAATAAAATAAGTATGCTCTTTGAACGTGCACTATACTATCATAAAATGTTTAAATTATGTAACTTTCTCGCGTGTAGCCACATTTTTTGTTTTTACATGTATTAGTTAGTGTTTTTCTGCTATTTTATTTATTGTTTTAATTTTTTAATTTTTCACAAAAGGAGAAATCTTATTACACAATTTTATTTATTAACACATAGTTTTACTATTCAATAAAAAAATCAAAACTTAAAAACATTTATGTTCACGTGTAAAGCACATGCATTATACTAGTACTATTATAAAAGTGTGTTGGTATGTTAAAACATTTCTTCCAAAAATGCCCTCCAAACCACATACATGCATCCGTAAAATACATACTTGCATACATATAAACACATACATATACATGCATACATTCTTAATAATGACATAACTCTCCTATTAATTGTCCACTAATATTTAACTTCTATTTTTTGTAACCCCTCCACTAATCTGATATTAATGTTATCATAATTTTTTTTAAGATTGTAAGTTGTATTGGACATAATAGTTGAGAATTGAATGCACACACATATGACAAACTAATAATATACGTTTCAATTTGCAAACAAAGTGTCAACTTAAAATGCTTACATGCATACATTCTTAATAATGACATAACTCTCCTCTGTGCATTATTTAATTAAAGTGGACTTATATATTGTTGAATGTAGAGGTTATGATACAGAGATACAAAGACCATTAAAATTTTATAAATTTATAGAAAATACAGAAACTTCATAATTTTTGTACAATCTCAAGATTAAATTTTTTGCAAATAAACTCCTATATAGTTCAAAACTTAAATCTTAAGAACATTGAAAGAAGCATATGATCTAAATTGTAAGAAAATTACAAATAAGTCCTCAAATGTTA